>ML859278.1:0-11807 GCA_009831015.1 Picea engelmannii | reverse complement strand
TTTTAATTTGTTCTAGTAAATTCTGATTAAGGTTCCTTAGGCAGGAGCTTTCTTCCTCTTTTTCGGTTAATTTCTCTTTGAGACCTTGATTTTCTTGTTCAAACTTTTGAAAACACCGCTTCTTCTCCTTGGATTTCATGATTTTTGCAAATAGTTTCTGATTATGATTTCTTAGGCGAGAAATCTCTTCATCTTTTTCAATGATGATTTTGTCACATTCTTCTTGTCGATCTTGCAACTTTTGTATTGACTTCTGGTTATCTGGAAGGATCACTTCCGATATGTCCTTCAAGTCTTCTGATGATGGAGCTTCTGAAATTAACTTCATTGTAGCGTCCTGTAATGTGAATTTCTTCTTCTTATAAGAAAATGTTAAAAAATTTCTCCTTGTGTTGAAAATAAAAGTACCTAATGTATCTACCCAAGTTGACCCTAGAATTATATCAACAGTGTCTTCATAGATTGACACGACATTGAATTGAGCTATGAATTTGTAATCGCCCATAGATAGTTGTAGGTTCTTAATGTCATATTTCTCATTGGAAAGACACATGTCATTTTCAATTATATTTGGCTCTAAAACCATTAATTGGTTTGCCAGGCCAACGTTAATGTAATTTTTCCTAGCGGTCGGTCAAATAGTGATGTTGATATTCTTTCCCTGAATAATCCCATTAACTTTTAATAAGGGATCCACATATTTTTTATAAGTAGAGGGAAATCTTCCTTGTTTTTCACCACAAAACTCCATATTTTTTTTTTAAATATATATATATATATTACTCTTCTTCACCTAAGTTCTTCACCTTATGTAACTTAGGGAACCTTAAAAATAATAATGCCTCCTTGTTTAAATATACTCCTTTTTTGGCTTAAGGATTTAGGATACCCCCAAATAATCACTTAATATAAAGTTAAATTTATTTTTTTTATGATTAACCCCTAAAAAAATTAATGATTTATAATTCAATAATTTTATTTTATATATATATATATATATATATATAAAGTGGGTCTTTTTAAATCTTAACCCTTTTAAAAAAAGTCAATGATTTATTAAAAAAATTGTTTTAAGTGGCTTTATGAAATCGTACAACCGTACGTTTAGGATTTAATAATTGGTGGGGGACAGGCTATCGGTGAGGACAGGCTGGCCGGCCATGAGGGGGCAGGCTATCGGTGGGGGCAGGCTGGCTGCGGAATGTACGTAGAAGGGCTGCGGGAGAGGTTACGGGGGTGTGAGGACTGGGATGTGGGGAGGGTTGCGGGGGAGTGGAGAGGGGTTAGGTGTGGGGGAGTGGTCACTATGGGAGTCGGGGTGTCGGGTAGTGATCCGCGGGGTCGGGGGTTACGGGGGTAGGGAAGGGTTGCGGATGAGGGAGGGAGTGGAAAGGGTTACGGGGAGGGGACGGAGAAAGGGAACAGGAGAACAGGGAAAGTTACGGGGGAAGGGGAAAGGAAACGGAGGGGAGGATTGCGGGAAGGGAAGGGAAGAGTGTAGCGTGAGGGCTGGGTTACGGGGTTCGAGGGGGGGGTTGTTGGAAAACAAGTTACGGTGTTTTTTTTTGTTTTTTTTTATATAATTAAATAATTTTTTATTTTTTTAACAGAAATTATGACTTTTATTTTTTAATGGCCAAGGGCCTAAAAGTGGTCAAGGACCAGATAATAATTCAGAGAAACTCTGAATATTTTTTTTTTGGTGTGGCTGGAAGCTTGTATGGCCAAAGGCCTAACCTTGGTCAAGGACCAAGAATTCAGAAAAAATCTGAAAATACTTGAGTGTGGCCAAAGGCCGGATCAGAAATTAACTCTGATACCAAATGAGACGAACAAAGTTCGCTCACACAAGAATTATCCAAAATACTTGGAATATAACAAAGTAATCCATGTAGGAATAATGTATAAAATATGAATAGATAAGATAAGATATAAGATAATTACAATTGAGAATGAGGGCTTGTTTATATACCCACGCAAGGGTGCCCTTTAACCAATAGTCATGTCATTTGAGACATGTCCTTTCATTATTAATAGTTATTATTTATTAATTAATTATTATTATGTTATGAATATCTATTTATAGGTATATTTATGTTCATAACAAATGCTCTTATGCGCCTGTATAAATCTGTCCTTGGTTGTCTCCACATAGCACACACAATGTCTAACTTTATCAAGAGAACTATCAAGGTCAAACAAGGGTGCCCCTTGTCTCCCACTTTGTTTGGGATTTACATTGATGAGATGGAATATTTTATTCATGAGCATGTCCAAGATAGAGATTGATGCTTCCTCCACTAGGTTATGATATTTTATTCTATTTTTCATTGATGATGTGATCCTCTTAGCCTAATTTCTTGAGGGTTTGCACTAGCCTCATCTCCCAAGGATTTGCAAAGACAACATGATGCATTGGCTCTTTTTGGTGATCTTTAACAATTGATGATCAACATGGGTGAAGCCAAGGTTATGATCTTCAAAGTGTCAAAGAAGTTCCTCTTGAATCATTATTTCTTCTTCAAAGGGGAGGAGGTTGAGATCGCTAGTCCCTACACAAACTTGAGGATACAATTCTCAGGGCCTCGTTTCAATTTGAGGGATGCTCTTCAGCCTTGGGTCAACAAGGGGGGTCCTTAGCTCTGCTTGAGCAACAGTGTTTCTAGCACCACTTTCAAGACACCTCATCCAAGATATCTCTCATGGACTCCATCATCCAACACACAACGATTTACAGTTCAGAGATTAGGTGATCATGTTTTCTAGATTCTAACTAAGCCACAACTGACAAGGTGCAAACCCTTCTCCTTCAACACATCATCGTGCACAGAGAGAGTTTCTTTGCCCATTATTCTCATAGAGTTTGGTGCTTGGCCCATCTGGCTTATGACTATTTTCAACATGGTTTCATTCATGCATCATGTTAAAAGTTTTGCCAACTCAACGATGGGTTGGAACCACTATCCATACCTTGCTTTAGCTAGCCCCCCAGGGCAAGCTTGTTGTTGTTTTTCAGGGGTCTCAGACCTTTTGGAGTCTGTGGGTATTTCAATGGAACGCCTCCCTCCATTTAGTTATTCCCTTAATGCACCTAGCCATCTCTAACCTAGAAGGGAGGAGCTAAACAAGACCATCCAAGTTGCATGAAGAGAATAACCATATTAAGATGCATTAAGGTGCATTATCCTAGTAGTATCTAGATGCCTTGTGATGATTCATCTCATGATTCATGAGATACATTTATTTTTGTTTTGATGTGATTTTGTATCATCATGTCAAGACATATGACTCAATACAGATATCATATTTCAATATCAATGTGTGATGTACCACTTGACATCTTATACATCATATATATCAATTTTTTTTCATATTTATGTAGCGATGTGTTCCTATGAAGTTGTTGTTGCTTTAGATGTTTAAAAAAATTCTAAAACAATGAATATTTTTGTATTTTTTTAAGTTTCTCAATATTTTCCCCGATATTGTCGATAAGTTATATTCCGCACCCTCGACGATATATTCACCGACACGATAAATGTCACATTGGTCCAAGGAGTGGAAAGGTCTAGGGATGATTGGGTCAACCCACCACGCTTGAGCCCTCTATGCCAAGTGGGTTATTAGGGCCATAGAAGGACAAGAAAATTGGAAGATCCTTCTACGCAACTACAATCTACATGGAGCCCCCTTGGGAAAAAAAAGTTGGTCGAACCTTAACTTTCAAACTTTGTTGTTAACACCTACAAAGGTTTGGCTTAGAGGATTTGGAAACCCTAGAAATCCATCAAGTGACGTTTGAGCTAGCAAGGGAATTCCCTTCAATATTTTGATGACCACTGCATTTGGTGGACTCCTTTGATTCTCTTTGAACGAAATCCTTTGGCTAAATCTCCCTGGTTTTTGGCAAAGAAACATTTTCAAGAGGGTATTCTATGAGCCAAGAAGCTTTATGATGGCAACTCCCTTCATTGGAAGACTTGGGTATCACTAAAGGCCAAATTCCGACTCTTTGCCCTTGATAAGACCATTATCAAGAGGGTTCAAGATTTAATTACACATAAGCTATTTCTTAAAGTGGACATTACTGGCCCATTAGGTGGAAAGACTAGAAGTGGAATGGTCCAAACCCTTCAAGAAGTATAAACTAACAAAATAGTTGTCAATGGCTTAGTGCTAAACCTAGGTTAGACACCAAGTTGAAAAAGATTTAGATTTTGCTCTTAGCAATCTACATGGCTCGTTTAGCTTCACACTATACAGGAATCTTCATTAAGCTTGAAAAGGTAGATTTTTGTCCGTCAACTCTAGGTTGCCTTCCTCTTGGCCAACGCTTGAAATATCTAGGAGTTCCACAACCCAAGTGCCCCTTCTATCCCACAAACATGATACTATTAAGCATCTTCTTTGGTACTATGCATTTGTTGAATCAACATAGGAATGTGTCTCAAACCTGTGTGGTCAATTCCTTCTTGGATCTATTGCCTGGAAAATTGCTCTCCTTGGTGATAAATTCCCATGGGTTGTTGAATTTCATGCAACATCGCAATTGGTTAGAATAGACATCCTCTTCTTTATCCAGAAACAAAAACATGAATGTATTTTAAAAATGCTCATTTCATTCATTTCACCTAGTATGATGGAGCTTTGATATCTGCAAATTTGCGCTCACAAATCCAAGTCCAAGCCAGGAAGGTGGAACAGGAACTAGCCCACCTGCAGCAGGCTGCAGCTGATGGATTTCTAGAGCACGACCCCATGAACTATGAGCAAGTCCCCCTAGCACTGCACTCTCCTCTTGGCTCGACCCTCTTGCATTGTTCTAGTAGCAAGCCATGCCAAAGAACAGGACACCTAGTTTCACAAACACCAAAGTCAAAGCCATGAGCCTCATAGTAGCCTGCCCCATCCTCAACCATTGAACAACAAGTTCCACAAGTTGGGCTTGGCTATCTCAAGGAARMGGTCAAAKAAACAAGAAGATGATGGATGGGACACCACCCAACCTATTGATGATYCACCATTTAGTATTTACTGGGTGGGGCCCAACCATGATAATCATGACCCACCTACAGATTGTCGTTGCTTGAATTTATGGATATCTTTATTGTGGCTAACTGGCCACTGTACTTGTTTTTATCTGTCTTTTGGCTTCATGCCATATGATTTTGACATTTTACATCTTTAAGGTTCAAACTCTATGTTATGTTAAGCCCCCTGGACAATGCTAGCTACTAGGGATATCTTTATTGTGGCTAACTGGCTACTGTACTTGTTTTTATCTGTCTTTTGGCCTCATGCCATATGATTTTGACATTTTACATCTTTAAGGCTCAAACTCTATGTTAKGTTAAGCCCCCTGGACAATGCTAGCAACTAGGTTTTACTTGTGGTAGCTACGTGTGCTGCCCACCTT
This sequence comes from Picea engelmannii, assembly GCA_009831015.1. Taxonomy (NCBI): domain Eukaryota; kingdom Viridiplantae; phylum Streptophyta; class Pinopsida; order Pinales; family Pinaceae; genus Picea; species Picea engelmannii. Next base: position 6,391 of record ML859278.1, on the reverse strand, counting down.
TTTTTGTATAAACTCCYTGTACATATCAATTTATTATGAATAAAAGTTTAAAAGAAGCATTTCATCCCAAAAACCAAGCATGTAAATGTACTCTTATGTATATTTTGTATGTCTTTTGGCAAAGATTGTTATGTTATAACCAGTCTCAAGAAGTGTTGCAAAACTCGACATTGGGAAAAAATCAGCAAGGATAGTCAACTCAAGAAATAATCTGGAAAACTCAGCAAGAATAAACTCTGAAAATTTTGGAAGCTGAAAAACTTGGAAAAGGGGAAAAAAACAGGAGAAATCATATATTTTGCAACACTAGTCTCAAGTACATTATTTACATTTTTTATCTCTATTTGTAGTGCACTAGTGACTAGACACTGTCAACTAGGTAGCTAGGAATATTTTAAGAGCTAAATTTCACAATTTCACTAATTTTTCAATTTTTTCCAAAAAGGATTCGCCAACTTAAAATGAATATCCACCCAAAATCCTCAAAATTTTACTTTAAAAAAACCACACAAATTTCTAGACATTAGAAATCTAAAGATTTCTACAAAAATAGCATCAAACATTTATGGGACATCTTAAGAATTAGCAAGATTTGGGTTCTACACTTGAAAAATAAAATTAAGAATGGATCCTTAACATTTTCCCTGCTGGGTAGTCAAATTTTCACTATCCTGTTTCCTCTCATACCATCCTACAGTTTTGCTATTTGGCAGAATTACTGTTTTGACAGTTTTGAAGCCATGTTTCCAATTCAAACAAGTGTATTAAAGAACGTTTGCTTCAACTGTGATGCAATCACAACAGCAAATTGATAGGATGCAACTTGCCATGTTTTTCTTTTGAATAGTTACATTTAATCCACACTACCTTTTTCTTTGCAAGAATGAGTTTTCCTTCATCAAAAGTGTTGACTTTTTCACCTCATGATAATTAGATCTGCACTCAAAGAACTAATTCCTGCAGCTAAAAACTAAAGATTAGGAAACACCTATGAAAACAACAGATCCACTTAAACAATGCCCTATATGCAAACTCGTGAGTGTAGACACTGCATCAAACCAATGGAAAACTAAAAGTTAGATCTACATAAACAACGATCTGGAAATTTAGAACAGCATACTAGAAATCTATAGCAGCAATCACATTCCTTGCTATTATCTGTGGAAAAGCGAAATTACACAATTTGGCATTGCTACAACAAAATCTAGCACCCCAAAGTGTAAAGTCCTAAGTACAAGGTGTTAGCTCAGTGTAACTTAGGAAGGCTACCCACTATCACTTCAGTAGCTCTTCCTTTCTCTTTTGGTTGGCTCTTCTCCAACTCAAGGGAGACTTCCCTAAAGGTAGGATTATAAAGGCTATGGAGTGGGGGCTCAAGGTGAAAGTGAAGAGTAAGTGTTGACAAAACGTATGGTTGTAATATAAGTGGAAGAATGAATGGGGTAAGAAGACAAAAATGATGGAAAACCCCAAGACCAATGCCAATCCAATCATGGGCGTTGAATGGAGTCAAAGAGGTGTAAATACAAGAGGGTGAATGCTTGAATATGTAAGATTAAATAAGGGTTGTTCTATTTGCCACAAGCAAACCTTAGCTTGGTGAAAATTATGGCAGAAAATTAGCCTTGGAGAGCTAGAGGCTAGTAGTTGTAGATTTTCTGAGGTCCTGTGAGGCTGCCAACTAAGGTCTGTCTTTGACCTTAAGTTTGGCTGTAAGTTTCAACTCTGTGGCTGTCCCTTGCTGATGTTTTAGGACAGCAAACAGTCACCAACTTTCAGCTCAATATTTTGATGGTTAAGTGTCCTTTTGAGGTGCCCTTGCACGTGTTTTCTTTTCTCAATGTTAGCACATGCAATATACATCAAAACAAATAACACTACCTCTAGATCTTTTAACTTTAAAATGTTGATCAACATGACCCTAGAAAAACCCCCCCATGGGGAAAACCAGTTTGGAGCAAATATATATAGAAGGCCTCAAAGCAAAATGTACAACACAGGAAACATATACAAGTGAACCTGGTACAATAGCAACCACTTTTGGATGCCTTGGAGTTCCTTGAAGACCTCCCTGCTAGCCTTGTGAAGTAAGGTGCCCCTTGCCTTCGTGTGCCTTTCTTCCTTTGCTTGCCTTTGTCTTTTCTTGATGCCTTTGCTTTGACTTTTCCTTTGCTAACTTTAACCTTTCCTTTGCCTTTGCCTTGCCTTTGTAGTAGCTCCCTCCTCTCAAGATAGCCACCCACAAAGAGATAGTGCGCCCCTCTCCTCAAGTGCGCCCCCTCAAGCAAAAACTCCAAATGTAGCACCCTCCTTCACCCTTGCGCTCTCTACTCCCTAGTGTGCGCCTAAGCATATGAAGTAGGCTTCTCAATGGTATAGGAACTTCCCACAAGCTAAAGGTGAGCTTCCTCTCACAAGAATGCACCTCTCTTCCTAGCAAATGCGCCCCTTCTCCATGGAATGTGCCCTCCTCCTGGAAGCTTGCGCCCTCACTCATAATGGCTCCCTCTACTACTCTAGAGCAAGCCTCACTCATGAATAAGCCTCTACCAAGATGGATGAGCTTCCTCCACTAGATGTGCGCCCTCCTCACAAGAATGCGCCCCTCTCCACTAGCAAATGTGCCCTCTACCACAAGTATGTGCCCTCCTCCTAGAAATGGCTAAGACTCGATGGAAGATCTCTCCAAGCAAGCTCCACTCAAGCAATAGATTCCTCCTCAAATCCTCAAGCTTGTGCACCCTCCTCTTCTCAAGAAATGAGCCCAAGTGCTCCTTCTCTTCTCCTCTCCTCTCAAGTGAAGAATGAGTCTCATAATGCCTTATTCCCTCCTTTAGCCTCCTTTGGCCAAACCCTATTAAATCAATGGCCTAGATCCAATTTAGCCAAGTCTAATCAATGGGTGAGATTCAATCCCTAAATCTCACTTAGGAAACCCACTTTCCTTAGTTTGTTTTATGTCTATTAATTCACCCACAAAGTGAATTAATTGTCACTTTAATGACTTAAGTGACATATTTCACTTTTGACTTAAATCTCCTAAGTCAAAGTGAAATTAGAATCATAAAGTAAAGTAACAAGGGTAATAGTCTCCCCCTTTGTGTTTAGAGACTCATAAACACAAGGGGACCACTTTCCAAGGTACCCAAATCTCAACACTCCCTTTTACCAAGGAAAGTGCCCTTCACCACCAATACCATCCCTATAGTGGACATGGTTGCCTCCTGGCATATACTCGGTGAGTATGGCTGTACCCTGATCAATGAAAGTAGTCTTTGTCACAGATCTGCTCAATCTGTGTGATCTATAGACGGAAGTGTCTCTCCACCTATCCAAGATCACCTAGATCTTGGTATCAAACCAAAGATCTCCACCTTGGTCTCCCACCAAGGATTTCTACCTCCTGGCATCTCGCCAACGGTCACTACTCTTGGAATCTCACCAAGAGTCACTCTCTTGGCATCTCACCAAGAGTCTCCCCCTCTTGGTATCTCACCAAGAGTACATGGATCTCGGCATCTCACCAAGAGTCACTCTCTTGGCATCTCACCAAGAGTCTCCCCCTCTTGGTATCTCACCAAGAGTACTTGGATCTCGGCATCTCACCAAGATCCTCAACTTGGCCTCTCGCCAAGTAACTTCCACCTGAAGTGGATCCAGAACCTAGTCTGCTCGTCTCTTTAGCCAAGTGAGGCTCAAGCCTTCGTGGTGCCCTGTCACTCCTCATCAATCTCCGATGCTCTAAAGCCCCTGCACCAACCCTCTGTCTCAGCAACTCTGAAATTGAAGTTGTCCTGGGTGGACCAGTCACCCCCTCTGAAGATTATGTACTGGAAACCTGAGTCTGAGCTCCCTCTGAACCACTACTATGAGTCAGTAGGTCCTCTTCAACTCTGTCTCCCCACCTGATGCTGGATGGTGTAACAATAGACAAAGAACTAGTGAATGCACACTCTCTCGCAAACTATGTATCGAACTCAAGCTCCTCTGTTGTCGCTGTTGAAACATCCTGTTGCTTCCTCTTCTTCTTGGGACACTGTTCTGCATAGTGACCCATCTCTCCACAAGCAAAGCATCTCACTGTGCTCATGTCTCTGTTCTGCCCACTGCTGCTCTCTCCTCCCCGTGGTGGGGCCCCAAACTTGAGACCTTGTCGACCTCCCTGGCCGGTCTTCTTCTTGCCCTTTGTCCAAAGAGCAAGATCCTCATCACCCTACATTGTCTGTTGTTGATGTTGTCCAGAAGCCTCTGCCACAAGTCTAGTCTCCTCCTGAACGAAGTCATCCCACATCCTCTCCCATGTGGGCATGACCTCCCTGGCAACAACGCCACAAACGAATGGACCCCATGGTTTGGTAAAGTTGTTTAAGGTTGTCCTCACCATAGAATCTGGGTCCACCACCTCTCCAATGGCTCCAAGCTCGTCTCTAATCTGGGTGTATCAGCCAAGGAAAGAAGTAACCAACTCATCCTGGAGCATGTGAATGCCCTTGAGTCAATCATGAAGAACCATCTTCTGGTTTTCGTTAGAACTCTCATAAAGCTTGCATAGAGATGCCCACATCTCAAATGCCCAAGCTTTCCCAGTCAAGTGGGGAATGATGTGATCCCTCACTGAATCACATATCCTCCCCTTTGCCTTGTTGTTCCTCTTCCTAAACTCTGCTAACAAGATGGGAGCACTAGCAGGAGGAACAGCCACAGGCGCCTCAACTATATCCCATAGTTCGAGGTCCTCCAAGACAAAGACAATCCTGGGCTTCCAAGGCAGCCAGTTGCTAGCTCCAGCTAGCCTATCCTCCGCACGCATCTGAGATGCTAACATCATTGTCAACTGCACTCACTCTGATGCTACAACTGCAAAGGAACGTTGCCTCACTCCTGTCAACACAGGTGTGAAAAGAGGCAAACGAACACCGACCTCACTCCTAGCAATATAGGTGTGAAAAGAGGTCGTGAAATACAGCCTCACTCTTGTCCACGCAGGTGTGAAAAGAGGCTGTCCACAAGTGTCAAAAATCAGCCCTGAACTGTCCAACAAATATGCCCACAAGCTGTCACAAACTCTATCAACACGCTGTCCAAAAATCTGCCCTGAACTGTCCACGAAAATGCTCAAAATCAGCAAGTCTAAGCCACCATTGGCTCTGATACCATGTAGATTTTCTGAGGTCCTATGAGGCTGCCAACTAAGGTCTGTGTTTGACCTTAAGTTTGGCTCTAAGTTTCAACTCTATGGCTGTCCCTTGCTGCTGTTTTAGGACAGCAAACAGTCACCAACTTTCAGCTCGATATTTTGATGGTTAAGTGTCATTTTGAGGTGCCCTTGCACGTGTTTTCTTTTCTCAATGCTAGCACATGCAATATACATCAAAATATTGAGCTGAAAGTTGGTGACTGTTTGCTATCCTAAAACAGCAGCAAGGGACAACCACAGAGTTGAAACTTAGAGCCAAACTTAAGGTCAAAGACAGCCCTTAGTTGGCAGCCTCATAGGACCTCGGAAAATCTACAGCAGTGCCACTCTAAAACATGGTTATGAAGGTGATATCATGTTACTCTAGCAACAACTAGGTTTGTTAAATGCAAGTTTAACACAACAATAGATATAAGAGGGATTAAAACCTCACATTACAGCCATCCTAGCGACACAAATAATACAATATCATCATGTAAAAGTCACTAGGAAGCTCCAACAACATCATGAAACATCTACCTCCTAACACCATCATCTAACCCTTTGGGAGGCTCGAACCGTCATCCATGAACAAGATGTAGCACATCCAAAAATAAAACACATACCAAAACCACACCATAATGAGATAGCATGCTCCATAACCATCAAATGTGCAACCAAGGGATGATCAACAAGGCAAGTCCAGCGAGCATAATCATCCAACCAAGGAGAAGTGAGAATCTCCCAACCAAAGATCTCCATCAAATGATCCAATGCCATGAACAAAAGGGGCTCCGTGAAGAAGTCGATCCAATGCTCCAAGGTACTAGCTGCAAATCTCCACCAATGCGATGAAAATCACAATGTGGAACCTCATACAATATGAGGCATAACAATAAGCTCTAACTTAAGGATATGCACTCTTCTTGCAAGTGCATGAGAACGCCAAAAATCTCAGGTCAAACCTGTCAAGAAGAAAGAAGAGGCAAGACCATGTTGCGGGATGGATATAAATCAACATCCACAGACACCACATACTTATTCTCTTTTTTTAACATAAATCAAAGTTCAAAATTTGATTTCAACAATGGCAAAAAAATAGCATGAAAGTAAACTAATGTTCACATGTGTTGAAATTATTCATCTTACACTACTCTAACATAAGATGAAACAAGAGGCTAAGTGAAATCAAATAGCCAATGTAGCCATCCAAGC
>ML859277.1:14401-32056 GCA_009831015.1 Picea engelmannii | reverse complement strand
TATGGCCAATTTTGGGCCCTTTAACTACCAATACAATCCCAACACCTATAATTTGACTCTTGCACATCGATTTTCTCATGAATTCCACTGCAGAAATTGGGGCTTTTGCCCAGTTTTGCCTAATTTCATCATGGGCGCCATGGCCGCTCTGTAAACTTGCAAAGTTAGACATCTACATGGCCAAATTTTCCCAATTAAAGACATAAATTGATTATTTCTGATTCTCGGGTTCGAATCTTTCAAATTCCCTATGAAATTCCCTCAATTTCATAAGAACTTTTAACATACATGTTGTAGACATCCTCTGCAACTAAATTTATGCAATTTCCATCTTCAACACTTGCTAACTCAGCACACCGCGAATCAGTGTCAAAACTAGAGCTATGATACCACATTGTAGCATCCCCAGTGCATTGCTACACAAAATTTCCAAAACTATGATATCAATTTAATTCACAAAAATGCTCTGCATATGCACAAAACTATGCAGAATAATAACAATTAAGCTTAAACAACATTATACATGAAAACCCATGTAGAAAATGCACAAATAATTACACAACACATAAAACAAACACACAATAGACACTTATCTTTGGTAAAAATGAACACCAACTGCGTGTAGACCTCAAAATTTCCTCCCATCCTTAGACTATGCTGCTCATAAACTCAACAAGAGGTCACCCCCAAGATGGGGATAAAATCCACCTGGGAAAAGGAATCCTAACTGGGGTAAGGTCTCTCAGACAACAAAAAAACTCATACTAAGGTGCCAAATCTAGCAGACAACCTACAATCCCTCATTCCCCACATGCCTGTCTCACCCTAGGAAGTGTGCCCCTTCTCTACTCAACAATCCTTCGACTGCCCCACTTCCCTTCCAGGGCTTCAAAAATAGGATGGACATGAAGTCTCAGAGCCCTGTAGCTACAATTTGATACCTTAGGAATCAATTCCCAACAAGTCTCTCACATGGAGAAAATGATCACGGGCTTGACAACCCGCTTCTTCAATAACTCACAGGTGTGAAAACCCGCCTCTTCATCCCAATTCCTGGGTTATTGGTTTCCCACAGATCCAAATATTTCCATGGTATAGGTACAGGTGATGTAAGCATGAAAGTATGGATGACAGGAGACTAGTGATGGTGAGAATGATGAAGGAATGATAGCAAATGAACTAAAGTCCCCCAAAATTTATGTGCATGTTCCCAACTTGACACTTGTCATGTTGGGAACTACATGGGCCTTGTTATCCCCATTTCCCAGGGATAACTAGGCCCTCAGGTGTCAGACATGGAGTACCGAGAGACATGGATGACAATGTCCACTTTCACATACAAAGGCCCACTTCACCACCACACATCTCAGAATCATCATGATGGTATCTGCCATACCAGCTTGCTTCTGGAAGATATTGGGTCTTGCTACATAAGGTACAAGCCAAGTTTTATGGTGAGTGCCATTTAAATATTTGAGGCATCCCAGTGTGTTGCATTTAAAGCTACTTTTGATTATGTAACGTCTACTTGGAAGTTATGCTCTTTTCTCTATTTCATCTTCGTGGTTGACATTGTGCCCTAGTAAGTGGTCACCCTCAGGGATGGGTTTGCTACCGGGAGGTATCCTTGATGAGCCATCGTACCATCTTGATCATACTTGCCACTTTCCACACTTCATCCCCTCGCCTATTTATCTTTTGTGATTTTCGGGTGTACTGACCCAAGAATGGATTGTCCCTCATTTCATGGGAAGAAGGGGTTGAAGGTCGAGAGAGAATGTAGCTGGAAAAAGATAAATCCAGATCATAACCTTTCATATGCTCACTTAAAATAGGTCTTGAGAACAATGGAATGTTTCTCCTAAAAATTCATAGACTTGCAAAAGCAAACACACACACACACACATATAAATGTCCCACTGGTTGAGGGATCTACACAAGTGCGTTACAAGCTAGACTTTACCCCCATGGCACTCTGTGTACCACTCCCTTCAAGTGACACTGTGGTATTTCCTCCCAAGATATATGTTACCCCAGAGGGAGTGCCCAGTTGTTCTTGACCTTAATTAATTAATGACATTAAATGGGCTTGGAAAAAGGATGCATTGAAAATGAAGGTGCAACACAGCCTCTACAAAGGCACCCATAAGTGAGACACTATGATCCCTTGTATGTCATGGACCCCATGAAAAAACATCTTTCCCCCATCCACTTCATCTTATACACATGGCTTAGAGGGGGCCCCACCTAGGAAACACTCCTTGACTTAGGAAATAATTCACCCAATATGTCACTTTGTCAACCCTCCCATAACTAAACTTGGCAAGTTGCATAGGGTCTTTGAGCACTTATTTAATTTGATAAGGTGGTTTTTGATGCACATGCTTAGGTGACTTTTTTATTGATTTGATTTACTTATCATGATCCGTTTGACTTGAGATCCTTGGAGGGTGTATTCATTGTCTTTGCAAAACCTTGCTTGGTGGACAATTTTGGAGGAACATGCCTAGCTTGGGCTTCCTTGCGACATGAATCCCACAGGTTGGATGCCATGGCCCACACACCGGATGATGATGGTATCATTTGGAGGCTTGAGAGACACCTTGGATGACCTATCCTATCCCTTCATCACCCCAACGACTTGTGTTTGGAGGCTAGAGCGCTACATCTTAGGGCTTGATGTCTTGTTGGGGGATAGGGTTTGAACTGGCGGTGTTGTTGACTTGACACTTGGCACCATTTTGATGGAGAGAAGCATTAACTTGATAGAGGAGACCCTAGAATGAAAGGAGGAGGCATTTGGAGGCCCAAAGTTTCATCTCCAAGCTCAAACAACTTGCTCAAAGTGCCAATCATTTCCCTAGAAGGGTGACATCATGTATTTTCAGGGTTTTTCTTATGTGCAAAAAATATATTACTTTGTAAAGGGGAAAAATAAAGGGAAATTCCTTCCCTATTTTGTGGTTTACCCTAAGTTAAGTGGAAAAACACTTTTTAGAATATTTGTATAAATAATAATCATTTCATTTCATTTTAACATGTAACTCTCCCATCTTGGAGAGGATACTTGGGTGAAATTTGCACCCGTCTTGGGAAAACTCATTCTCTCTCTCTCTCTCTCTTGTGCTATGGTTTATCTCTTGTCTTGTGGAGTGAAATGGTGTCCTAGATCTTGGAGGTTTATTATCTTTCTTTGGTGATGAAATACTTGGTAACTAGGGTTTATCTTGGCATGTTTTTTTGGAATTGGTAACAAAAACATGCATATTGTTAGTTTTATTTCTTGTTCCATGGTTTTTATTGGCTACATCATTGGAGGAGTATAAGGGCATACACCCTGCACCAAGTTTTATCATTGTTTTTTGTTGAAAGGGATATTGCAAAGGTGGCTAGGAGGAGTAAAAGGGATTACACCCTCCTATATTTAATTTGTTGGGTTTTTCTTTCCCTAGGGAGTAAAAGGGATTACACCCCTAGGGAGATAGTAGAAAGTCAAGGTTTACGAGAATACAAGAATGTTTGTGAATGTATGTGGTATTGTTCCAACAAAGTCAAGGTTTACGGGCTTGTGGAAGACGCTGAAGTTTATTTGTTGGATTTTCCTCATATCAGCCTCATTATGAACATAATGGTGATTGTTGTTCTAGATGCTTGGGGAATGCTTCTTGCAAGAAGTTGGTCTACTACTCTTGGGGGTTTTCTCAGTATGGATCTTACCCACACACATATTCCCATGGGGGATGGAACTTTTGAGATTCTATATAGTCGGGAGAGGGCTGAGAAGCATGTGATGGATCCCAACAACCCTAAATACATTAGTGAGTGTGACTTTGATGTACTCCTACAGATCATCGAATATGATCTATGGGAACTACCTTTTTCCCATGAAGATTACATAGATACACTACTTCCAAGGATGAATGAATAAAAGGAGAATCTTGCGAAGTTCCAAGGGAAAAAACTAGGGTCCATCCATATATTAAATAAAAAAGATAAAGAGAACAAAGAACGTGAAAAAGCCATTAAAGATGCAGTCAACATAGAATCTCCTTCGTACCCTTAGATCGAGAATATACATTACATCAACTACAACGAAGCAAGTCTTGTGTTCATGTGGGATAATAGGAAGGGAAAGCCTAAGTATGATCAAAAGGATGATGGCTCTTGGCTTGGCCCTTACACCATCAAGAAGAATTCCGAGAAAGAGAAATACTACTTGACAACCTTGGACAGGAGAAAGATGCCATTACCAGTGGATGGGTCTCTTCTTCGACCCTACATTCAAGGTACTTGACTTCTTCAAGTCCCAGGCCCCGGGTAAGTAGGTAGGTCATTTTTCTTTCTTGAATTTACATCTTGATTGCTCATAGTAGTTTAGTTGCATTTCATGTTTCATTTTTCTCTACTTGCATATTGGTTTCATCATATTACATATTTAGTTTAGAAATTTTTGAAAAAAATGCAAAATTTTATTTTCTAGATTAGTTTTCAATTTTAGAATTTTCATTTTTTATTATATGGACAAAGGGTGAGTAGAGCCACCCTATATTTTAAGGTTTTATGTTTTAGTGTAGGCACAGGTCCGACCAGGAGATGTTGCGGTTCTCATGCACTCTACGATGGGTACATGTCCCCGAGTAAGAGCCAGATATTATTACCATTTCCCATGGATAACTAAGGAGATGATGTCTCGAGGCCCTAAGGTTGTAGACCTGGAGTACCGAGAGACACATGGCTGACACAGTCCACTTACACAGACATAGGCCCACTTCACCACCACACATCTGAGACTCATCACGATGGTATCCGCCACACTAGATTGCTTCTAGAAAACATTGGGTCTTTCTTCATGAGGTACAAGCCAAGTATTATGGTGAGTGCCATTTCAATATTTGAGGCATATGAATGTGTTTCATTTAAAGCTGCTTTTGATTATGTAACATCTTCTTGGGAGTTATGCTCTTTGCCCTGTTTCACCTTGGTGGTTGACATTGTGTCGTAGTAAGTGGTCACCCTTAGGGATGGGTTTGCTACTGGGAGGTCTCCTTGATGAGCTATTGTACCATCCTGATCATACTTTCCACTTTCCACACTTCATCCCCTGGCCTCCTTATCTTTTAGGATTTTTGGGTGTACTGACCCAAGAAGGGATTGTCCGTCATTTCATGAGAAGAAGGAGCTGAAGGCCTAGAGGGAATGTAGCTCGAAAAAGATAAAAACCAAATCACAACCTTCTAGATGCTCACCCAAAAGAGTTCTTGAGAACAATGAACTGTTTCTCTTAAAATTTCAAAGACTTGCAAAAGAAAACACACACATATATATAAATGTCCCACTTGTCGAGGGATCTACACAAGTGCATTACAAGATAGACTTTACCCCCATGGAACACTGTGTACCTCTCCCTTCAAGTGACACTATGGTGCAACCCCCCAAGCTATATGTTACCTCATAGGGAGTACCTAGTTGTTCTGGACATTAATTAATTAATGACATTAAATGGGATTGGAAAAAGGATTCATTGAAAATGAAGGTGCAACACACCCTCTACAAAGGCACCCATAAGTGAGACACTATGATCCCTTGTATGTCATGAACCCCATGCACAAAAGTCTTTCCCCCATCCACTTCATATTCTCCAAATGGCTTAGAGGGGGGTCCACTCGAGAAACACTCCTTGACTTAGGGAATAATTCACCCAATAGGTCACTTTGTCAACCCTCCCATACCTAAACTTGGTAAGTTTCATAGGGTCTTTGAGCACTTATTTAATTTGATGAGGTGGTTTTTGATGCACATTCTTAGGTGAATCTTTTATTGATTTGATTTACTTATCATGATATGTTTGACTTGAGATCCTTGGAAGGCGTATTCATTGTCTTTGCATGACCTTGCTTGATGGATAGTTTTGGAGGAACAAGCCTAGCTAGGGCTTCCTTGGGGCATGAAGCCCACATGTTGGATACCATGGCCCACACACTAGATGATGATGGTATCCTTTGGAGTCTTGAGAGACACCTTGGATGACCTATCCTAGCCCTTCATCACACCAATGACTTGCCTTTGGAAGATAGAGCTCTACATCTTAGGGCTTGACATCTTGTTGGGGGCTATGGTTTGGAGTGGTGGTGTTGTTGACTTGACACTTGGCACCATTTTTATGGAGAGAAGCCTTGGATTGATAGAGGAGACCCTAGCTGTCAAGGAGGAGGCATTTGGAGGCCCAACATTTCATCTCCAAGCTCAAACAACTTGCTCAACATTTTAACACATAACTCTCTCATCTTGGAGAGGATACTTGGCTGAAATTTGTGCCCCTCTTGGAAAAAATCATTCTCTCTCTCTCTCTCTCTCTCTCTCTCTCTCTCTCTCTCTCTCTCTCGCTCTTGTGCTATGGTTTATCTCTTGTCTTGTGGAGTGAAGTGGTGCACTAGCTCTTGTAGGATTTTTCTCTTTCTCTGGTGATGAAATACTTGGTAACTAGGGTTTATCTTGGCATGATTTTTTGGAATTGGTAAGGATCTGGTTGTTATTGGCTATATCCTTGGAGGAGTATAAGGGCATACACCCTCCACCAAGTTTTATCATTGTTGTTTGTTGAAAGGGCTATTGCAAAGGTTGCTAGGAGGAGTAAAAGGGATTACACCCTCCTAAATTTAACTTGATGGGTTTTAGTTGCCCTAGGGAGTAAATGGGCTTACAGCCCTAGGGAGATAGTAGATCTAACCTATTACAATAAGACTCCATAACCCATTTTACAAGGCACTAGTTTAAATTTGCGTTGGAATGCATGATTTTTCGAGATATTGGATTTGTTCAAATGGAAATATTTTCTTAGTTTTGTAAGCTTTCTTATGCCCTAAGGGCGTCCTATTTAGGCCAAGAAATTTAATGCTATTATAAACTTAAAGCGACAACAATTAGGGCCGCATAAAACTCTCTCTTTTACTTGTTGCACACTTACCAACCACTGAAATTTACTTGCAAATGTCTATTATTGTTTTATTGCTCATTGTCTATCTTTTTTATGAATTACTTGTTGATTTTTGTGGTTGGATTTTTCTGTTGTAGCAATTGTTTTCCACAACCACTTGGATGTTATAATAACTTGCTGATAACATCTAATAAATGACCATAATCACCATCAAAATCTCATTTTAATCATTGGAAGTTAGACTAGTCTTTGCTAGCTTTGTTTATGATATCTTGTACTAGATTTTGGATGGTTAAATTTGCAGCCATTGTCATTTTATGTTGTTGATATATATTTCTATAACTTCTACAAATTTGGGACGACAATTTTTCTTGCTTGTTCCCCTTGGTTTAAAGTCTTATATATCCATTATTTGTGTTATTCCTGGCATGGATAACATTATTTTGCATGTATCTATCACTTGGAAACCATGTGTACTTCTACAAGAATCATTTTGAAGCCTTCCATCATCTCTATCATTGACCTATAGGGGTTACACTTATCATCTCTCCATCCTCCGTCTCAATCCCCCTAGGGTCACCCATGATTCCCCCCTTGTGTAGGATTTTTCCTTCACTAAAGTGAGGGGAGGGATTATCTAAGGTGATAGTGGGTAGAATCTCCCATAGTTATCTCCATCTTATGGATTGGTTCGGGGTTTTACCAACCTACATTTTGGGCAATAACATGCCCCCCACATGGTGATATGTTCCCACTTAGGAAACTTACGATAAATGAACATCCATACTTTATACTTTTAGGAATATTTTTAAAATATTCCTTTGGGATTAATCCCCCTTAGCTTATCCCCTTTCCTGGACTCTTAGCCCCCCCTTTCCCATTCTAGTGGAGTTTATCCCCCCATACTCTTTCTATTTGGTTGGTCTGCAACAATGATGTGTTTCCATTAACATATGAGTGTGATTACGTAATAAAAAGATAGACTCATTGGCCTTTTAGTTCTCGGCTCACCAGCCTATATTTACATTTTCATTTACATTACAATTTGGGGTTCGGCCTAGGGGTATTACACTAATCATTTGGAGGTTATCTTCTCAAAGAGACAAGTGAATATTGCTCACCTTTTGGAATATCAATAAATGGTTTTATTTATGTAGGTGTTCTATTTTAGTTTTGTCTCTTTTATTTCTTGTAGTTTGAAAATTCTCTACTTCTATTATACAAGTACACTACATGTGGTATTAGATCACTTCCCCATGCCATCATGCACCCACATCACAAAGTTTTTTTTTAAAACTAGAGACATGTTTTGGAATCTATAAACATAGATATTTTTCATTCAGTGGGTAAAACTACAATCATGAAGCATACACACATGGAATACAAGTGGGATCACCTGGTTGCATACCCTTGTGCACCTATATTGGTATTTGGTGAGTAGTATTGAATTATATAGAATTTTTTAATGGATTCAATCTTCCATGTACCTTTGGGTATATTGGAATCCCCCTTGGTGTACTTGAGACCATCCCCACAAAAACCTTTTGATTTTTTGTCACTATAGTACAATAAGCACAACACTAAGGGAAATCACTCTCACGTACATAGGAATTGAGTAGTACAAGTAAGGGTATGGTTGATCCTCCTTAGTTAGTGCCATGAAATATGAAATGAGTATTATTTTTCAAAACTCCATGTTATATTAAAGAGCTATTATGATTTACATTCCTCTGCTCTTAGTACCATGCTGAACCTCTATAGCCCATGCAACAAAATTTGTACAAGACTTTGAATTCTAGAGTTTGAAAATTTTGTAAGTATAATAACCCTTGGGCAATAAAAAAACTTTGGAAGTGGTCCTACACTTTTTATAACCATTGTAGGTGACCTACTTTCATGATGTCATAACTCAATGTATCCATGTAAATGGATGAACATGGCCCTATGACTACCATTAGAATGGATATAAGGATCACCCAATTAGAAGACAAGATATACTTATTGACTCACAAAAGGAAAGTTGTGATAATATGTCCACCTTTTGATCTTGACAACATCATGTCCACCTTCCTGAACCACATCAACAACAACATGTCCACCTTCTAAGACAACATCAACAATCAATTAGAAATTTGGAACAATAGGTTGGGGTCGATGGAAAATGGGGAATCTTTAATGGGTGGTGGCCATCGCATTAGGTCACCCTTTCATAACACTCAATACCACATGATGTATAAATTTACTAAGGTATATTTGAAAACAATTGATGGCTCCAATCCAACATGATGGATGGGTCAGATGGAACATTACTTTTCCCCTTAGGGTATTGATGATAACTGATTGAAACTCCACATGGGTGTGTTATATTTGGACAAATTGGTAGTGACAATAATGGTATAAGAAGACATATCAGGTGTACCTTTGTTTAGGGGAAACTTTACAGGTGGTGGCGATTGGATTAGTCCACCCTTTCTTGGCACTCAACCTCATATGATGTATAAATTTCCTAAGGTATATTTGAACAAATTCTATTGCTCCAATCCAACATGATGGGTGGGTAAGATGGAACATTACTTTTTCCTCTAGGATATTGATGAAAAATGATTAGAAATCCACGTGGGTGTGTTATATCTATATATTATTGATTTTTCATATGAGGTGATATATATTCGATATGTTATTACAATGATGAGTGTTCCATACATAGAGAACATATGGTGACCATCCATGAAAGGATGCGTCCCTTGGATAATAAATAACTATTTATTATTATTAATCTAGGAGAATGTCTTCCTGATGTTGTGCAAAAATCAACACTCCCTCTCAACGAGGGAGACATTCTGCATCATTCCAAGCTTGTCTATGAAGTATGCAAACTTCACCCTATACTCATGACACCTATCTATCAGTCCTTGGAGATGTCTCTCTCCTACCTGAATTGAGGGGAAAATCCTCCCAGGGCTCTCCCTCTAATCCAACTGACTCTCTCTGATATCAGGCTCACTCTGGGTCTGCATGTGATATCATCTAACATCTTGAGTCTTTTTCATTCCTAGTCAAATCAACATGACTAAGGAGAAAGTCTATACTTGGGCGATTCACCACAGGTACACCCTTGTGCTTGAGTGTCATCCCAATGCTATTTGACACATGGAAAGCACCTCAAGCACCTCGAGTCCATATCACTCCTTGTCATGATCAAGGAAGTACTATGCTTGGGGCCATTTACCACAAGTACACCCTTGTGATAAATGTATCCTATCTCCCTTGGTCTGCAGCCCAATCTAGGAGAAGGTCTGCCTAATGCTTACTTGGGGCATTGTAGCAAAAGGTCTGTCACACATGGCACTTCCATGTGGATTTCTAGAGCCTACTCCCTTTAGAAGCACTAGGGTCATCTCCCCATAATGTGTGATGTCAAGGTCAATTCCCTTGATGTGTCCTCATGTGATCTACACAAGGGATGTTGGGATATAAGCCCAATCCCACTTATTGCTCTCGAATAAGTGTCCCCATAGATCAACTCAATTCAGTCACATAGGAGTACGATCTGGACTTATAGAGGCTATTCCCTCTAGAAACACTAGGGTAAACTCCCCATAGTGTGTGACATCAAGGTAAACTCCCTTGACGTGTCCTCATAAGCTCTCCACAAGGGATGTGTCCTCATGTTCTCTCCACAAGGGATGTGTCCTCATGTGCTCTCCACAAGGAACGTTGGGCTATAATCCGAAACCCACTTATCCCTCTCGGATAAGTGTCCTCCCAAATCAACTCAACTTAGTCACAGAGGATTATGATATGGAGAATGTCTTAGGAAGATGCACACGTTAACACTCCCTCTCAGAGAGGGAGGCATTCTCTGCCACACTAGGTCTGTCACATAATTACTCAAACTTCATCGTAGTAAGGGGTTTGGTAAAAACATCAACAACCTGCTCATATGTAGGAAGGTACTGCACCGGTAATTTCTTTGTCTGCACCATGTCTCAGATGTAATGGTACTTGATCTCAATGCATTTCGATTTGTCATGAAACAATGGATTCTCTAAGAGCTTGAGACAACTCTGGTTATCACAATGAATAACAATGGGATCCAACACATGTCCAAATAAATATGCAAGGAGCTTGTGAAGCCACACTTCTTCATGGACTACCACACTCAATGCAATGTACTCTACTTCTGCGGTGATCAAAGCCACAAAAGTATGTTTCCCACTACACCAGGAAACCATGATAGATCCCAAAGTGAAGAAACACCCGGAGATTCTCTTCTTGTCCAATGTTCTCCCTGTCCAATCAGATTCAATATATCCCTAAAATCTCATGTCAATACTGGAAGTATATCTCAGACCATGTCCAACTGTGCCTCACAGGTATATCAACACATGCTTCACAAAAATCCAGTTTGTCTGTCTGGACTGACTCATAAACTGGCTAAGTGCACTCACTGCATAGAAAATATCTGGTCTGGTGTTAACTAGATACATCAATGATCCAATCAACTGTGTGTATAGGGTCAGATCAATCACATCGGAATAGGAAGAAGACACACTTAATTTCTTTAGATTCGTCAGCATTGGTGTATCCATGGGCTTACAGTTCAACATCCAAAAATTCTTCAATATCTAAACTGTGTACTTCCACTAACTCAGGAAGATCTCATCAGTTTTCTGCCACACCTCTAGTACCAAGAATTATTGCATCATACCAAGGTCCTTCATCTCAATATCAAAGGCCAACACATACTTGCATTCAACAATAAGGCTCTCTGTACCGGTGAGGAATAAATCATCAACGTAGAGGAATGAAATCTAGGACTCACCATTAACAGTCTTGTAGTACAGGTTGGGATCAAAAAAACTTTTACTGAAGCCCAAACTCATTAGGTTTCCATAAATCCTTGCATACCAAGCTCGAGGTTCCTGCTTGAGTCCATACATGGACTTCTTCAACCTGCACACATGAGACTCCTTCTCATGTATCACGAAATCATCTGGTTGCTTGATATATACGTCTGCCTCAATCTCTCCATTGAGAAAGGATTTCTTCACATCCATATGATGTAGTCACCAACCCATGGATGCTGGAAGGGAAATAATCGTTCGGATAGAAGTGTATCGAGCAACATGACAAAATGTCTCCACATAATCTATTCCCTCCACTTGAGAGAATACTCTAGCAAAAAATCTTGCTTTGTGCTTCTCGATTCTCCCCTCAATTGTGTGTTTGATCTTATAGATCCACTTGGAAGTCACTACAAATTTCCCCTCAGGTCTCAGAACAATATCCCAAACATCATTCTTCATGATGGATTTATACTCCATCATGGAATCTCTCCATACTGGCTGACTAGATGCCTCCTCATAACAGGAAGGATTAGAATCAATGATGTGGCTCATAGCTGTGACATAGGATGAATATCTCAGAGGTCTCTTTCTCTCTTGGAAGGTACCACAAAGAGTTACAAGTCCTTCTTCCTCCTGGAGAGTCTGATGAGCCCATGCAGGTATCATCTGACATGTTGGCATTGCATAATTTCTTGCAAAAAATTGTAATTGTGAACACAAAATTTTATGTTTTGCAAAGGGTCATTGCACTATCGAGGTTAAAAAGGCTAGTCACTAGGTTTAAAGTTTGGGATCTTTTGGAAAAAAAAAAAAACCCATGGAAAAAAATATACGAATTTGTGCAAATAAAATTAAAATGGTTTTATTAGGCCTCGGGCTCATTTAGGGTTTTATAAACAATATTGGGGCTAACAACACCCAATCTCTAAGTCATCCACCGAAGTCCATGAGCCAACATAACACACATAACACCAAATCCCAATGCCCAAGACCAAGCACCAAACCAAGGGAAGAACCCACAAGGGGTGTTTCTTTTGCACAGTGCGTTGATAGGCATTGTTTACAAGCGAGTATATAAACACCAAACATATCATTCCTTAGAACCAATGTGGGATAATCCGTATTATGTCTAAAATAAAAAGAGCGCCAAAGATAGTAGGAGCTTTTGTTCTGAGCACATTCGCAAAGGGCAGTGCACAAGCCATCAACACCACAATTAGCATAGTCTCTAGTCCAAGTGTAAGCACCCAACGAAAGCCATGAAGAGAGAGTCCACCAAGGGACAATTTATGTTTCTCTACATGTTGATAGCGTTAATAATCAAGGGAGAGAATGTCCAAGTGTCGAAGCTCAAAGCCCACCTATGCAAGTCCTATCTACCAAATGTCAAACATATCGAGGATAAATACTCATGAAGGTGCCAATGAATAAAGACTAGACAAACATCGATGGAGGAATAACATCCAAGTGTTAAGCATTGAAGTGTCAAAATCCAAAAGAATATTTCAACTACTAGATCAACGCGGGTGCTCGACTACTAAGGTGACAAAGCAACGACCAAGTTCCCAAGTGAAAGTTTGGAGGATGTGCACTCTCAAAGATGTCGACATAAGCAAATATATTTGTGGAAGCTCCTCGACACCACCCTTCCATGGTCCATGCACTTTGTAGACTGCTCTTGCTTGTTATGCAGATTTGTTGATTCCTCCTTGGAAGGTTTCCTTGGTTGCATTAACTAGTCATGTATTTGATTCAACTGAAGCAGAGAAGTTGAAATTTATTTCATCACCAGCCAGAAAGGATGAGTACTTCTATTGGATTACTGTGAGTCAAATAATATTTTTAGAAGTAATGGAATAATTTACATCATGCATTCTAGGATTTGATATCACTGCACCCATCCAAATTTTCTAACTAGAACAACTTTAATCATTGTTGGTGGAGGGGAAATGAAGCTATTTTTCCAAATAGTCTGTGGCCCAACTTGTCAATAAAATCCACTAACAACAAGTGAGTGGTATTTGGGATTTACATGCCTCACACTTATTTTCTCTCAACTGCCAAATTTCAAGTCCATTGCATGGCTTTCTCTAATTGGAGCAATAACCGTCGTGACCTACACTACACTAATTTGGGGTTTGTCAATAAGTAGGCCCAAGCCAATGGGCATATCCTATGACCCAATCAAGTTGAAATTTGGTGTTGCAACAACCTTTGCAATCTTGAATACATTGGGTTATATAGATTTTTCCTTTAGGGACCACAATCTCGTTCTTGAGATTCAGGCCAAAATGCCATCAAGCCTCAAGCATCCAACGTATGTACCAATGTGGAGAAGAGATAAATTTTCTTATATATTGATTTCTATCTATTTTTTCCCTCTTGTAATAGGAGGATACCGACCATATGGGAACTTGATACCTCAAGGAGGATTTTTAAATGCTTTATGTGGATTCCACTATCATGATACACTACTACACTGAAGTGATACATGATAATGTTTTAAAGGAAGTATACAGAGATGACCTCAAGTAATATAATCTGTTGAAAGACAATTTAGAGTAGTTTTGTAGTGTCAACAATTATACATAGATATTTTGTAGCGATTTTACTAGATTCACAACGAAACTGCTGGAAACAAATATTTCACAACAAGTTCCACCTGGTCGCTGCGAAACCACACAGTCAGAGCCTATTCAACTTCCATCTAAGGTGAATGTGCTAGGTCACCATGAAGTCTCGAAGAATTATTTATTTTTCCCTTAGATACTGTAGTTTGTATTCATTAATTAGTCAAGGAAGTAAATCCTAGAATGTAGGAGTTTGTTTGAAGTCGGTTATTATTCTATTGTATCTCCTTCTAAAATTGGAAAACCTAAAATGTCGAATCTATTGAGCTACCATGTAATGTAATCCTATATATGAATACAAAAATGAGGGTGAAGGGGTTCGAGAGTGAGAGAGGAAAAAAACTTCTTGGACGTTGTGTAATATTTTTCTGATATTAATGAAAGGTTTTTCAGACATAAGTACTTGAGCTATTATCTTAGAGATTCTTGTGTTCAACTATTGCAGTCAGTTTTCTTAGTGCTTGTGTTTCCTTCTTTATTTATCATTGAATATGTGTCTTATTTACTTGAATGAGAAATTGTAGGTGCGAAATTCATTATAGTATGCTCTGTATCTCCCTTATTCAGATATCCACCTTTTCAGTTTGATAAGTTTATGCAAAATTCATCTTGTTGGATGCTCTCTGTGGATTTGAGTGTTTCTTTTTTCATCTATCCATACTTTGAAAGATTGTATGTCTAGCAATAGTTGTCTGTCTGGCCTTTGAGTTTGATTGCTTTTCAACCAAGTTCTGAAGACCTGGAAATGATATCTCTTATGACTTCATTCCCAATGGTAATTTCCTCTTAACTCTACCACCACTTTCATAAACCTTTTATCTATAGAAGATCTAGCCACTGTTCTTGATTATATAACCAGTAAGTTCTTTATTGAGTTATAACAAAGAGAGACCTCTCTGGATTGGAAGGGCTAGATTCCAATCTGCAAGTTGGTTTGTGGTTAGATCTGTATTTTCCTTTCACATATAAGAAAATTTATAGAGTGATAACATGACCTACTCCAATATCTTTGGGAACATCAACTGGAGCTACAAGATCAATGAGATAAATTGGATCAATAGGCTCAACTATCTCCCTCTAAACTGATGGTGAGGAGGAGAAGGCACCATCTCTTCATGTCTCTCACTATCAATATCCATGTGAGATCCTCTAGATCTCCTGAGGGATACCTCCTCCTCAAAGGTAACATCTACGCTCACCTCAATATGTCTTTGACCAGAGATGTAGATCCGATATTCCTTCGAAGACGCATTGTACCCCAAAAAGGTATCCTTTCTTCCTGAAGAGTCTAGTTTGGTCCTTTTCTCCTTGGGTACATGAATGTATACTGGACACCCAAATATCATAGAGTGTCCAACTTTAGGCTTCACCCATGAACTGTGTCCATACTAGACATCTCGTGGTTCCCTTGTGGAACACATGTCTAATACATATCGAGGTTCCCTCATGGAACCAATGTTTTCTCTAGGACACATCAAGGTTCCCTCATGGAGCCAATGTCCCCCAAGAAATATCGAGGTTTCCTTCATGAAAACAATGTTTTGGTTCATTCATCTGACTATCTGAGGCACTCTAGTATGAAGTCCACATTCCACCCTACTAGTCCACACAGGACCCTCCGGGGATAATGTCTCATGATTTAATCATATCAACATTCCCTCTTAACAAGGGAATACATTCACATCAACATAGAGGTTCACCAACTAGCCAACTGGCCAATGGTAAACATTTGTCAGATGCCCTGAATGTCAACAATCTTCTCGTCTGTGTGTTGGAGTTTGGCTACTTCATCAACACCATGTCTTAGATGAAATCTTGTGAGAAGCCTCTAAAGCCTCAGTACTTCCATGACTCGTGTCATTGACTCCAATATATTCTGCCTCTGCAGTACTAAGTGCTATAGAATTCTGATTCCATGAATCCCAACTGATCTCGAGCTGAAGCAACACCCTCTAGTGCCCTTTCTATCAACTACATTATTTTCATGGTCATAAATGTATATCTCTGTAGCCTGTTTTCATCTCTTGAGACATATCCAACTGTACCACATTGGTACACCTGCTCTGCTGCAACTTAATCTACTCAAATCATGAGCTGGCTCAGGGTGCTTACTACAAAACACTATCTGGTTCTTTGCTTTAGAGTAAGTCCTCCACTCTCTCTACAAATACTTCCTCTAGGATTTTGTAATTGCTAAACACTGAGACTGAGAGTAGCTTCTCTACTATGTCAACAATTTCCCTCCTCTGAGGCTGCTCTCTATGGAGATGGCTCCTCCACTCTCTCTCTCCAATTGCTTCGTTTGCAACTGCTCTATCTGGAACTAAGACTAGCTCAATAACTACTCCCTCTGGAGCTCATATTGTATCTTCTCTATCACAAGCTCCATCACCATAGTTTGCGTTCATGGTCACTGAAAATGTCTCTGCTATTTGGCTTGGTTCCATCCTGGGAAGTACATTTCTCCTAGAGACTACCTGTCTCTGAGCATTATTTATGGTGATGTCACTCCACGACATCATGTTGGAAGGTCTTTCCCTCCATGTATGATTCTTTGCATGAGCTAGATGACTCCCCTTGAGTCTTGACTTTAAAATAGATCACACTACTTGCCATGTGATCCACTGTGCACTCACTCCAAGGATTGTGTTACAAGAGTGTTATGCAACAACTCCCACACTCGTTTAATTCATAAATGGATCAACTGGACTAGTTCTCTAGATCAGATATATGTTGTTGCGTCGACGTGGGCTACATATTCCACCACAACTGCAACATTCTACTCTGCAACAACAACACACACTATATCACTTTATTCACAATGCTTTGTGATCTGGTGGCTTTAGTCTCTTCTCTTCCAATCAAACCATGCTCCAATGATCTGTTGACAATTGGAAGGCTCCTCAAAATTTCCTATCGGCAACCACGCCAGCACATGATGTGCGATGTGTTATAACCCTATGATTCATAGGATCAACTGGTGACTGAATTTTTTTTCACTCTTGATGTATTTTATTTGTAAATAATATTTCATACTACAAATGATTCACAAAAGAAAGAAAAAGAAAAACAAAAGAAAATGAAAAAACGAGAAAAAGAATAAAAGAGGGCATAAAAGAAAATGGATAAAGCCACATGCAATAATAATGACTTGATCCATACAACTTAAACATGGCCAAGTCCTTTTGAATTTATGCTGATAGGATTAGTGAATAAGCTTGGCTAAACTGTTTAATCTTAG
>ML859277.1:0-14301 GCA_009831015.1 Picea engelmannii | reverse complement strand
AATAAAAGAGGGCATAAAAGAAAATGGATAAAGCCACATGCAATAATAATGACTTGATCCATACAACTTAAACATGGCCAAGTCCTTTTGAATTTATGCTGATAGGATTAGTGAATAAGCTTGGCTAAACTGTTTAATCTTAGACAAGTAAGTTAGGCTAGTTAGTGAATAAATTTGATCAAACTGTTTAAACTTGGTCAAATAGCCCCAGGGTAGAAGAATTTCTTGGCCCAACAATCTAATCTAGGCTAAATGTGTAGGTAGGTAGGATAGGACCTAGGCTAGCCAACTTTTCCTTCAATAAAACATGCATGATGTTCGATGAAAATTCATGATTTTGATGTTTGAAGTGTGTTTCCTAACCCCATGGTGAAAAAAGGCAAGGGAAGCAGCGCAAAAAATCCACAAAAGAGCACTATCCTAAGTTTTCACTGCGCATTTTGATTTGTGACCGGAGATTAAAGAGTGCACATAGATCTATGGTTGATCTAATGGTGCTTAGATCTATGGTCAACAGGAAATTTCGGACCCCCTCGACCGTTCTATATTTAATGNGGGGGGGGGGGGGTCCGATATGGAGATTAAAGAGTGCGCATAGATCTATGGTTGATCTAATGGCGCTTAGATCTACGACTGACAAGAAATTCTGGACCCCCCTGACCGTTCTATCTTTAATGGTGGGGGGGGGGGTCCGATATGGTGGTATTTCCAGGCGGGCCCCATCCTAACGTGGCACAAATCTGTGATGTTGGACCCCCCTCGCTCTAAACCGGTTACTGCCTACGCCCCCCTCTGATATACCGCCATACCATATTTTCTATACCACCACCGCCTCATGACATCACACTCCACTTCCTCGCTATCCCGTGATGTCACACTCCACTACCACTTATCACTGGTCATATCCCATTACTCTGTCAACGTACCTCATTTTCCATTCACCTGCCACATGTCATTTCCCCCCACTCATTACCCTCCACGTCACCCTCACACACCCTTAACCTGTCACTGGCCCGTCTTCTCATTCCCAGATATCCATTGGCAAATTATTACAGGCTAACATATCCGTTAGTTTGCTGACCTGTCCCCCGCGCCCAACAGATACCCATTCGCCCAAATCTAATTCCGTTCCTCCACCATTTTTGCACTACTCACACTCTCCGCACATGAGAAGCTCATTTTCCTCACTGTTTCAGTCAACAACCCAGCCATAACCATTACCCGCTAACGTTTTTGTTTCAAATTGCAGGTACCTGTTGAAGTGATGGCGCCAAAGTCCAAACAGTCAAAAATCGAGGAAAATCCTTTCGTTCCGCCTCCTGTCGATTTCGACCGGATCCCTTTGTCCGACAAAGACTACCTCATCTCTGAGCCAAGATGTGATTTTGATTTCACTGAGCTATATTCATGGCTTAGAGATATTTTCTTAGACCAGGGTGATGATATTGGACTCTGGGAGTCCAATCTTCCACTGTACTGTTTCCCCAGATTCACCATTTCCCTGAATTCACCCTCAAGTGTCATGCACATTACCTTCCTGACCAGAGAACTATCGTGTCATCCTCCGAAGAAACCCTGTTCACTATCACATCTGAAGCCATTGACGAGATGTTGCAAATAACCAGAACTGAAGCCTTCTCTCCTTTAACTCTTGAGGTCATAACCAACATGTATTAGAAGTTGTCTTTTCCATAGAGAGCACAGATCTTTGAACTATTCCTCCCTGATAACGCCCCAATACCAAAAACCAATCCCCCCTATCGATCATCGATTTTCTCAGTAAAAGGAAATCAAATCATTTCTGCCCTCTGCAGCCTACTTAGATACTACTCAGACGAATGGGTAGACGATCCAATCTTGGGTTACTTATCTATTTTTTCCGTCGAGGGAAGCCCCATAGTGCAGTTCGACTTCAACGTTTTCCTGGCTGACAATATTCATGATCAATTGTTCAAGTTTCCTATAGAAGGCATGTTCTGGTACTCCTCAGTACTGGTGTACATGTTCGTGTTCTATCAAGCAGATAAGTTCCTTTTCCCCATGTAGAGGCTGGACCAGGATGGCAAGCCACAACCTTTCACCTCTTGGACTTCATTACTGAGAAGGAACTCAACAGAGTTCAGTTTCAAACAATTCATAGAGCAGTTTTACCACCAAGTGGTAAGTATGCTCAGTGGTAGGCGAGAGCAGAGGATAAATGAAGAGATCCAAAGAATTCTACACCTCTCGGACCTTGCCAAGATGGGAGACTGGTATTTGTATTAGAATCACACGGAGATCAGAATATATGGATGTCATTTAGCTCTTTATAAGCTACCCAAATACTTGCCTGTAGAATATTCACCTTGGAGTACATTAAGCAAATGATCAATTCAGACGACATACAATTTGTATCTTTGAAGAAGAAACAACAACTGAGAATTAAAGGGCAGATAAGACCCTTTATTTGTAACAGTCGAGCTGTCGGGGAAGAGGCAAACAAACTACTCAAGGAAATAAAGTTTGACATCAGTTTCCCTTGGCATTATGATCCGTGTGGGGTTATTGCAGAAATGAGATTCAAGAATAAAAGTTCCCCATACGCTCATGTGCCCAAACCAGAGATTGAGAAGTTTATGAACCAAACAGAGTGGGAGGTGAACACTCTGGAAGAAGCAGAACAACAATCTCCTCTAGCCATTATTTCACAAACCACTACTCCATGGGTGCCAAAGGAGAAAAGACCCAGAAAGGATGTCTCACCTTCAGTCACTGAAGTGTCAATAGAGGATTTCCAGGTGTACAAGAAAAGGCCTAAAACCACTCACACTATTGATAGGTCTAGAGAGGAAAAGGCCTAGTCTACCACAGTAGTCGAGGGAGAGCATTCATCACCTTTCTCAAGCAACCATCAGATGATGTCTACTTCTTCCTCAAAGAAGCAGACTGATACCACTGTGATCACCCAACGTCCATCAGGATCTGCAAAACTGAGTATTTTTGAAAAGTATGATTTAATCAAGAAGAAGAACGAGATGCTGACAAGTCACACCTATGCTCAGTTCTGGAAGCAGACATCAACAACACAACATAGATTGCTCTCTTCTTTTGATACAGAAAAAGGGAGAATGCACATGGCATTTCTGCAAGCACAGGTGCCTCACCCAAAGGAAATCACAGATTACAAAAGGTCAACACTTGAGTTTGATGCCAAACAAGTACATCCAACTGATCAGATGGATTTTCACAGACAGACTGGGGAAATGGTTTTCTTAACAATGGAAAACACTTCCACAACCGCTGCAAAATTATAGGTTTCTCTGAACAATGTTCATACACAATTAAAATGGGATAAAGTTTCTTCCTTTGTAAAAGACAACAAGATCAAGTCTTTGGAGGAGCTAGTGTTAAAAATTGGGTATGATCCCTCAAATTTAAAAGCAGCCGAAGAGCTGAAGAAAAAGAATGCTGATATAGCATCCTTGAGGAGACAATTGAAACTGCCAGCTACAGAAGACTCACAGGCCAAAGAGATGGCTGAGACAGAAGGTGAGAAGGAGGAGATGCTAAAGTTGATCATGGAACAGAATGCACAAATAAAAGAAATGGAAGCAGAGCTGGAAAGGTTAGTAAAGAAGAAGGAACATGCAACACCTATGGAAGTCATCCCACTGAGTGCAGTTCCCCTCACAAGAGTTATCACAACGAAAGTATCAACATCTACCACAACATAACTTCCATCAGCTGCCCCAGTGACAGTTCTAGAGACATCTGAAGCTCTAGCAAAGTCAATGGAAGAGATGACCTTACAAGGAGCATAAATTAAAAAATTGTAGCTAGAGATAGAGAACCTCCAGAACTTAAATCTTCTTTCCAAGCCAGCTACAACACTGAGAGGCACACATCCGAAAAGCTTAGGCAAGAAATCTAGCAGCTGCAAAAGCAAACAGTTGTAGGCAAAACACTAGCAGAAGCCAAGGAGAACATTTGGATGAATATCTCCAAATCCATAAATGAAATCTAGCCCGTGGTGCAAATTATGTTTGATTAACATGAACTGGTGTTGAGGAGCAGGCAGGCCATCGACAAGATAAAGGGAGAGCTGGGGGAAATGCCCGCAGAAGCGAATGAAATCATCATGTTTTTGAATTCAAAGACTAGGGAAGAGCTGGAAGACCTGAAGATTGAAGATAGGACAGAAACCATCCTCGAGGTTAAAAGAGTTATGACGAAAAGAGGATTAATGTTTCAGCTGGAGGAGAAATTCCAGAACATGGATATCGAAGTTCAGAGATTCTTCATCAAGATTGATGTTTTGCAGAAGAAAGGCCTTCCCAATTTACTGGTTCTAGATGACAAGTTGATGACTCTTTCCGACTACAAGCTGAAGATTGCCATGGTGGCCAAGGACAATTCCAAGTTTTCACGAATATAGGGTAGTATAACAGGCAAGGCATTTCTAGAGACTTTGCAGCTGGACCTCAGTATCCAACACAAAATTAAGTATATTTTCATCACCAAGACAACTTTTTCCAAATATACAAAAAGGGATGAAATCTACCGAAGACTGCTTAAAGTCACCATTCCCAGTCAGCAAAGATGGGAAGATCTATGCACTTTGATCGAATAAGGACTAAGGTGTGAAATCCGAGTCAACATGCAGATCAATCAAAGTCACGTGAATGATTCACCAATGACCTTCCCCAAAATCGGCATGAAGAATCTAACAGATCATCAACAGTTCCTACAATTTTGTATCTTGTTATCTAGTTAGTTGGATTTAGAATCCACCATGTCCTGCTCATTAATGACAGGGTCGTTTGTAATTTTTATTATAAATACTTCAAACTTCGAAGTACCGAGGGTTGATCTTTACGCCCTAGCAAGCTGTAAGCACTGTAATTTTTCTCAAGAGATCTACCAATAATAAAAAGGGAAGTTTCACAGGATTCCTGCGTGTTAACTATTGGTGATGTTTACTCTTCTTCGTTGAATGTTCATCTCTCTCAGTAATCATTTTGTTTTCTAAATCCAATCATTTAAAAGGAGTTAAAGTTGCAGAATTTATCTTTGTATATTCTATTTCTGGCTTTTGAAGATCTAAGTGTTTGTCTTCTGATGTTATAATAAAGAAATTCTTAATTGATTATTTATTCTAATTGATTATCTCACCTTTTCTGCTGTCCATCATTTTAATTCTAAAGAATCCAACAATTGCATTATCCTGCCTTGTGAAAACACCTTTTAAAATCTGTTCTTTGGTCTCAAACTTTATAAAACAGACCCAATAGCCCAATGGATGCGTAAATCACATTTCAGCCAATTTATAAAAAAAATCACACAGTGTTATTTATTTAACTAGCTCAATATCTGAACCCTAAAACATAGCTAAATCTTACAGAGAGATCCCTCTCTGAAACTGGCAGGGCTAGATTCCAGTTTCGAAGTGGTTGGATAAAGTTACCTCTGATAAATTTCTTCGACCTCTCGACAACCTTTGGGAATTTACAGTGCGTTAACATGATGTTGGCACCCACTGTAACGACCCCAATCGTTCTGATTACATGCGACGCAAAGCAAGTGCAATTTTTTTGTTTTTTTTTGTTTTTTTTTCAAGCAGGAAGGCAATCAATGACAACGATTAATCAACATGACTTGATGACGAACACACTTACACATTTAGGAAACAGACAACAATGACCCAACATACTAGCACATCATGCAACCAGACGAAACATGCAATAATCAAATAGGCAAACAAACAGACATTCGCCTGACACAATGAAGTCGACCCCTACAAGCTAAAGGACAATATCAACAATCCCGACACAACGACTTCAATGACTAGTACCAATATGAAGGCATTACAGAACCAAGTACCAACATCAATTACAATACACCCATATTGGGAAGCAAAAGACTCTTGCCAGGTTATCATTCACATATACCCATCAGGGTACACGATGATCCCCTCATCAGGAATCATGTCGATACAAGGCGATAGGCGTGACAGTAACCATGGCACAACATAACATATCTAGACCTTTAACCCAAGAAAATCCATCATGCTAGGAGACCGAAGTATCTGTGAAAAATACACGAAGACTACTGAAGCACCCAATCACCAGTCAACAAGACACAAGGTGACAACACTCAAAACTAAATTGCGCAGATAACCGAAGGATGTCTGGTTCCTACAAGGCAAACAAGTGTGGTGAAACAACTATTATCAACCTCCATTTACCGTTCAACTCAGGCACAAGGTAGCTAATTGTCTGTTTAACAAAAACAATTTAGCTAAAAAAAAACTATTAAACCTTCAACCGATAATCTTGCGCAAGCGATTAAACTATTACCCAAATAAACGACAACCATTTGTTGCTAAACCATTATGACTAAGTGCAAACTAAGGAACTATTACCATTTAAGCAATTAAACAATTAATCTCATACTAATGCAAATAAGAAACTAATCCATTTTCATTGCAGCTATTACCATTTAAGCAATTAATCTATTGTGGCAAAGTTAAAAACCGATATATACGACTGATGATTAAAAAATTACTATATATAAACAATTGATTTATTGTTGATAAAGTCAAGTGCTGATCTATAAACAATTGGTATAAAAAGACAATTAATTATTGGTGCAAAAGTTATAAGACTGATAATAACAACTTGAATGGGTTGATGGCTGTGTAATCACCGCTGTCAACACTGCGCCAGATCACGCAGTGAATAATCCGTACAGCTGAATCCAAACAGAAACCGCCATAGGAAAGATGAAATTCATCGGCATAATTACCACCGACATCGTGGCTATAAGGCAATTATTAAATACAAAAAATTAGAGTGTTCCTGCCAGTCCTCAGACAACTCTACGCTGTCAACAACTGGATAAAAAAAATCGATTCTCTGACACTCAGTGCTGTCAAAGGCTGGGAAAAATTGAAGGGACAATTGCAACAAGGCAAACGATTTTACTTACTGTAGTAAACATGCAACCGATTTTAATTACAACAAATAAACAATTGCATCAAGGCAAAAGATTTTAATTACAGTAAGGCAACGATTTTAATTACTGTAGTAAACAGGGAAATGATTTGAATTGCAATAGATATACAATTCACACAACAAAGATTTATATACAACAACGGTTCTTGTATGATTTATACATGATTTTTACAGCCACGATTTATATACGATTTACACAAGAAAGATTGATATACAACAACGAATTAGGTACGATTTATACACGATTTTTGCAGCCACAAATTATATATGATTTACAGAACAAAGATTTAGATACGACAACGATTTAGGTAAGATTTATACATGTTTTATACATCAATGATTATAACTATACAATGGATTGTCATGGTAAAATTGCAGTGGTATCATAAAATCGCTAGTTCAATTGCTAAATCAATGCTAGTCATTTTATTCGGCTTACTTGCTTTAATTGAATTTCAATCTAAATGCTGTAATCACTAATTCAATTGCTATTTCAATGTTAATTCAAATGCAAATTTCAAATGCTATTCAATTCGCAAAAGTAGAAATAAAATGCCTAATCAAATGCAGGAGTAATGATAAAATCGTTGTGTAAATCACCATAGAAAATCCATAACTAAGGAACATTAAAACTCCATAACTAGATCACCATGTAAAGAATAATTGAAATCCATAACTAAAGAACAATAAAATCCATAACTAAAGAACAATAAAATCCATAACTAGAATGTTGCGTAGATAACAAATAAGATCTTGTCTAACAAATATAGTGCATGCGCAAAGAAGTGGAAACACTGGGTAAGGTGAGGGTTAAAACAAGGTGTAAATGCATGACAAAAACTCGAGTAAAAAGAGAGGGTGCTGAGATTACAACTCAAGGGAAAATGCAGAGGAAATCAATCACTAGAAAACGCAGATGTAATCAATCACAAGAAAACGCAGAGATTTTACCATTCATGCGCAGAGATTTATCAGAGTTTAAACAATTAAAACGCAGAGTGTAATCGGAGTTTAATCAATCAAGATGCAGAGATACTCATTCACAAGGAGGCGCAAAGATTAGAGATTAATCATAAGAGAAAAACACAGAGATAAGTAAGGGTTGATAACCGGGTGAAATTTATCCTTCACTTATTATCCATGCACAGGAAAGCGGGGCATTTGAATCTATAAGTATTTAAACATCGGAGTGACAACCGTCGATTCGGCTCCTGGCCGACTGCTCGAGCACAAACTAATAACTGAAGGGATAAGGGACAGAAGATAAAAACACAATTTATCTTCATATTAATCGATAAAAACAAACACAGAGAAGTCATTGCAATCAGAGGTTGGGTTCGCCATGGGAAATCAATTCAAAATACAACGAGCATAAGGCTAGGATGACTTTAAGTTCTTTGATCATAAAACGTTGGGCTCATCAAGACAATTGCTGAAGACAAAAATGAAACCTCTGGACAATGTTACGTTGAATAAAACATAATCTTTAACACATTAGAAGTACATTACTGAAGGCGCAGGAAAATATTTAAGCTACTAATCAATACAATATACACATGCGTACCGTAGACGAATGCGAAAGCTCCAAGTCATTGTCCTATACGCGCTCCATCCAACTCTCACTTGCCAATCGATGTGACCTCACTGGTACCTCCCAACCAACGCTAGGGGTACTCTTCTTCCCCCTGAGCCGCCCGAGCCACAAAGGGGCCACACACCCAACACCAGAGAATGGTAGCACCCAACTCACCTTGCAATGTCGAGCTACCACTCGTTAACCGAGCTGGATATCCCAACTCCCACTAGAGAAAGTTCAGTCAAGGTAAAATTTCAGCAGTGTAACGTTACAGAAAAATATGAGATCCATACTCCTCCTCCTCCATCCTTTTTATAGAGTTTTTAAGTAATTAGTTTCCCAAATTCTCATTAAATTCTTTTTTCATTAATTAAATTAGGAAAAACCTCCCCCGTACACATGTCACCCATCCCCTAGTTGCACCAGAAAATCAATTTTATTTATTTAATTAAATGATCCTATTTCATTCACCCACTTAAAAGCGTTCCTAAAAACGCTTCTCGGTGTCCCAATATTCTCTTACAATTATTAAATGACTTACACCTTACTTAGTTCCTAGTTGAGTTCATAAATAGAAAGTTCCCAAGGCAAGATTCCTTACTAAGTTAGACATTCAACTTTTTCTTTATGTTTCCCCTTTTCTTTAAGTTTCCCTTTTTCTTTAATTTTCCCATTTCTTTTAAGTTTCCCTCTTTTTCCCTTTTAACTAAAAATCAATTTAGCAAGTGTAGATAAAACAACCATTTACCCTTTTTCTTTTTAACTAAAAATTAATTTAACAAATGTAGATAAAAGCAACCATTACCCTTTTTCCTTTTTAATTAAAAATTAATTTAGCAAGTGTAGATAAAAAAAAAAACATTACCCCTTTTTAAAAATTTAATCCTCCATTATAATTTTGACTTTAATAATTACGTTTGAATTTCTTACCCCTCTTCTTGTTACATGTTTATTTATAATTTTTTTTTTGACCACATGTTCTACTTAGACCTAGGTTTTAATTTCACTAGGCGAGGTGACATTTTTTTTATCAGGGAAAATTGTTTTTAAACCTTACTTATCATATCATTCATTTTAAGTCTGACTAGGTTTATTCACTTACCCGTTAAAATCACAACGTGCCCTTAAGGACACACTACGTGCTCCAAGGGAGCCACTCACTTCTTTTCATTTTCCTTGCGCGTCGTGCCCTTCAAGATGAACTATGTGCTGCAAGGGTGCCACTTGCCTCTTTCCGTTTACCTTGCGCGACATGCCCTTCAGGATGCACTACATGCTCCAAGGTTGCCACTCACCTCTTGACTGACTTTCGCAGATGTCAAACCTCTGGAGTCAATACCCCACTAGGTGATCTTGTGGGAGACTAAGGGCCTCTAAGGAATAAGGCCCCTACCTTATTGCATGCCCCTTAGAACCATCATGAGCGACTGTCACAGTCTTCCCTCACGACATCGTGGGTCTTCTCGAACTAGATAATCATTAACCTACAGTTCGAGCCATGGAAATAGTGCTAGTAGGATGTGGCAGAGCTGCTTCCACACCTCTCCCTCAATGTCTCTAGTTCTCGTGCGTGACCCTTCTACTCCAGATGTGAGTCTGGTCGGCAAGTTATCATCAACCTGCATCCATCAACAAATCATGTCAGCAATAATAATCAATCATCATAACATCTAATCATATGTACATATGTCACATCAACAACATTCAAACCAAACAGTCCACTCCCTGACTTGATCCAGAGTCCAAGGGGTTTCATCGATGCCTCTTCATCCTCAATGTCCAAAGTCCTGCACACTCAGGAGAACCCAGTCAATAACACCTGTCTATGTAAATGAAACAAAATAACATATCATCAAATCCATAATATCTCATAATCATAATCAAATGACCAATAAATATAATAACCTGGATCACTTGCACGCAAGTGTCCTCAAAGAATAAGTTCGCAAAGTGCATGCAAGAGCGGGATGTTACATACACCCCCTCTTGGTCTAAACTTCGTCTCAAAGTTTCAATTTATATAAGTGATGAAATAAAGCGTATCACAGTATCAGAAGTCTATCTCTCAAACAAAAAGGGAAACTGCTGGCGCATATCATATGCATCCTCCCAGGTCGCCGAGTGTGGACTATAGTTGTCCCATTGGACCTTGACCTAATCTACTGTTCGACGTCGTAGCTGTCAAATGCGATGGTCCAGGATGCAGATTGGCTCCGCTGTGAGCGCATCCTCATCAGATAGCTGGATGGAACTCATGCCAATAACATGTGTAGGATCACTAATATAATGTCTCAGAACAGATACATGAAAAACATCATGCATACGCCTCAAAGAATCAGGCAAGGCTAGTCGATAGGCCATGGGCCCCTTCCTTTCCACAATCTATAAAGGTCCCATGAACCTAGGAGAGAGTTTAACACCCTTTCCAAACTTGATCAAACTCTTATGCAGTTTCACCCGTAAGAAGGCTCGATCGCCAACTTTGTAACTACGGCCAACACGATGCACATCGACATAACTCTTCTGCCGATCCTACGCTTCCTTGATCCTTTGTCTTATTGTTTGCATTTGATTTTCCATTTCTTGGATCTCTTCTGGTCCCACTAGGACCCTATCCTCAATCCGATCCCAACTCAAAGGCGTCTGACATGGTTGCCCATAAAGAAACTCGAAAGGCGCCATCTTAATGGTGGTTTGATAACTGTTGTTATATGTGAATTCTACCAGTGGCAAGAATTCCTCCCAATGCTTAAGTTGGTCCATCATGTACATCCACACCATGTCCTCCAAGATTTGGTTTGTTCGTTCGGTCTGCCCGTCTGTTTCTGGGTGATACGCGGTACTAAAGTTAATTTGGGTTCCCAAGGCCTCTTGGAAACTAGTCCAAAATCATCCCGTAAACACTGATCCTTGATCAAATATAATCCTCTTAGGTACGCCAGGCAACCTCACAATCTCACTAATGAAAACTCTAGCTATGTCAGGTGCCTGATACGTCGTACGCACAATAATAAAATGAGCAGTCTTCGTCAGAGTGTCGACTACCACGAAAATCAAGTAGTGTCTCCTTGCCGTTAGTGGCAATCCAACAATGAAATCCATCAAAAGAACCTCCCATTTCGATTCTGGAATCATGTGTGGTTGTTGTAATCCTGCTAGATGTCTATGTTCAACCTTCAACTGTTGACATTCTAGACATCTTTCCACGAAGTTGACTATGTCTGCCTTCATTCCTTTATAGAAGAATAAGGGTTTAAGGTCCGCCCTCATCTTCGTGACTCCAGGATGAGCCATGTACGTTGCTCTATGAGCTTCGTTTAGGATGAAACCTCCTTAACTCGTCATTGGGTGGCACATAAATTTGACCTTTAAATCTCAATAATCTGTCTTTGTCCACAATAAATCCCTCAAATATTGGTACCATCATGGTGTTTTGTCCGACAAAATCCTTGACCTCCTTGTACCAGTCATCATCGCGCTGTAATGTTAGAATCTTTTCTCGTAGATTCGTCTGAAGAGGCGTCACTGAAAATATGTGTGGTCTCTAACTCAACACATCAACCACTCTATTCACTGTTCCTTTTATGCAAGTAATCTCAAAATCATACTCGCTAAGCAATTCTGACCAACGTCGTTGTTGCACGTTCAAGTCACTTTGTGTAAAGATGTGCTATAGACGACAATGGTTTGTTTTTAGTTTGAATTTCCTTCCAATACGGTAGTGTCTTCAAACTCTCAAGGCATAAACAATGGCTAACAACTCCAAATCATGCATCGCATAGTTCTCCTCATGCCTTTTCAACTTCCTCGAGATGTAAGCGATCACTCGACCGTCTTGCATCAAGACTTCGCCTAAGCCTTCCTTGTATGCGTCAATGCATACCAAGAAGTCTGCATCCATGTCAGGGACCTTTAGTATTGGTGTTGTTGTCAACAACTCCTTGAGCCTCTGAAATGCTTCCTCTCATTTCTTGGTCCAAACAAACTTCTTGTTCTTCATCTGCAATTCCGTAATCGGATTTGCTATCTTTGAAAAACCTTCGACGAACCGTCGATAGTATCCCACAAAACCCATGAAGCTACACACTTCCAAGACATTTGTCGGCACAGGCCATTCCATAATAGCCTCGACCTTTACTGGATCCACGACGATACCTTCGCCGAAGATGACATGCCCTAAGTAGTGATTTTTCGATTGATAAAACGGGCATTTAGAAAATTTCCCATACAATTTGTTCTCTCATAGACACTGTAGTACCAAGCGCAAGTGTTCGTCATGCTCCTCCATCATCCAAGAGTAAATCAAAATATCGTCAATGAATACTTGGATGAACTTTTCTAAGTATTCGCAGAACACCTCGTTCATCAACTCATAAATACCCTAGGGGTGTTTGTCAGTCCTAAAGGTAAAACAATAAACTCGTAATGTCCAAACCTCGTCTTAAAGGTGGTCTTAGGGACTTCGTCCTCCTTGATCTGTAACTGGTGATACCCTGATCTCAAGTAGATATTTTAAAACACCATCGTGCCTTTCATCTGATCGAAAAAATAGTCAATCCTTGGCAACAGGTACTGATTCTTGATCGTTTCCTTGTTCAATTGACAGTAGTCAATGCAGAGTCTCCACGACCCATCTTTTTTTTTTGTATGAAAATAACAGATGCACCCCATGGTGACACACTTGGATGTATAATTTCTAGGTCCAACAACTCCTTCAGTTGCATTTTCAAATCCTGTAACTCTGAGGTCGACATCCGATAAGGCGTTCTTGCTATTGGTTCAGTCCCCGATTTTAAGTCTATGGTAAATTCCAATTCTCTCTCTGATAGCATCCCAGGTAAATCCTCATAGAATACGTCTACCAAGTCTCTCACCACCGTAAGGTGTTTTAGACCTTCCGCTATTCCCTTCTCATTTAAGGATCACATAAAGCTTACATCCCTTGCGCATGCCCTTCCGTAGCTTCAAAGAAGAGATGAACCTCAGGGAGACTCCCTGGTTCTGACCTACAATCACGTGTATCTGTCCCTCATCAATGACTAAGCTCAACCGTTTCATCTTACAGTCGAGTATTTCATCATGCGATTCCAACCAGTCCATACCAATCACGACGTCATAAGACCCTAAGGTTGCGACATACAATTATTCAGGTGCGAAGCATACCGAAGTAGCTCCATAAAACGAGACTCATACTCGGGCATCGTACGACCGCCTTGTCGCAAGGTGTTGAACTTGTTGAGCTGATGCTCAATGAATTCCTCAGACAAATACCTCTCTCGGAACCGTTCCTCGAACACTTCCCATGACATGTCTTCAAGTGCCATGTTCAAAAGAGGCAGGAGCGTCTTCCACCATAGAAGAGCACTCCCCCTTTAGTTGAAAGACTGGGCCTTCATATTGGAGGTATAGTCATGAAGTGCAAAGCACATCACCATATTCCAACCATGCCTTGGCGGCTGCGCCGTTCGGGGCACCAGAGAACTCGAGAAATTTGACCTTCTCGAGTTCATGGTGAATACTAACGAAACTGGTTGGGCGCGTTGTGGATCCTCAGGGGTACAGGCGCTCTAGCCACATCTCAGTACAAATGGTGAATCAAGGCCTCTGACAATCTCTGGAAGGACCTTGTAAGACCATCATCATCCCTTACAACAATCGAATCCAGCCCAAGGGCTTGTTCTTCCCCCTTGGGGGTTAGACTCCGAGGGTGTGGGTACTTCTAGAGGCATCACA
>WSFP011405384.1:0-25624 GCA_009831015.1 Picea engelmannii | reverse complement strand
ATCGCTGGTTTGCTGGTTAGCCAATTGCAGGGCATATTATATGACTATCTAGGAATTGAACTCATGACTACTGGTTGGCAAATAATATGACTCTCGGGAGGGTAGGAACCTCTGCACACGACTCCCCAGCACTCATGTGAAGCATTCCTTGAAACTGCTCTGTCTTCGGATCAACCACTCTGCTTGCTTTCTCTCTACCAAACAAACCGTACGATATCTCATTCTATTATAACGGCAATCACTCTCCCCCTCTTATTACATGTTATTTAATTGCACACTCTATTTTGCTCCACTTGATCGATTTGCTCCATAGATCGCCCATTGCCATTGAACCTTACGGCCTTCCCTCACTTCCATCATAGCATGTGTGTGTGGCCCAGCCCATCCATAAGAAACAGACTTTCTTTTTTGACAACTAACTCGCTAGGTTGAGGTTCGGGGAAGGACCGACATAACTCGGTTGAGGGTCGACCTATCCACCATTTAGGTATGGAATTGAATGTATGACCACTGGTGGGCAAATTGCAAACGCATATAATAGGACCCTATGGGAACTAAACTGATGACCTCTGATTAGCGAATTGCAAAGTCGTAGTATATCACTCTATGGGAACTGAACTCACGACCACTAGTTGGCAAATTGCAAATGCATATAATATCTCTGTGGAAATTGAACTCGTGACCATTTTCGGCAAATTGCAAACGCATATAAGAGGACTTTGTTAGAATTGAAGTCGCGACATCTGGTTAGCCAATTGCAAAGTTGTACCATATCACTCTGTGGGAATTGAACTTGGGACCACTAGTTGACAAATTGCAAATGCATATGATATGTTTCTATGGAAATTGACCTCATGACCACTGGTTGGCAAATTGCAAACGCAAATAATAGGACTCTATGGGAATTGAACTGATGACCTCTGATTCGCCAATTGCAAAGTTGTATCATATCACTCTATGGGAATTGAACTGATGACCTCTGGTTCGCCAATTGCAAAGTTGTATTATCTCACTCTATGGGAATTGAAATCATGATCACTGGTTGGCAAAATGCAAACGCATATAATATGATTATATGCCAAAAACGCATATAATAGGCCTCTACGGAAATTGAACTCGTGCTCACAAATGACAATTGCAAGGCAGAGAAATAATTAAATATCGCAAAAAAAATAACACTTACAGGAAATGAAGAGCAGATCTCGGACATGGCAATGGCAACGAAGGCCGTGAAAAACGAGACCACAACCCATCCCCAAACAAGAGGCGCGGGCCCAGCATACTGAAGGCTCGACCCATACAGCGGCGTTATCCCCGTGAACAGCGTCATCGTCGAGAACGAAATCGCCAGAGTCTTAAACAATGTCTGCTCACAAAATTAAACAGAAATCATCCTCTCTATACATAAAAATCATTCTAATCCACTGAACCCAAAAAAGTTTTTTGAGATTTTGAAGTTCAAGAAAACATATGATCACCATTTCTCTTCTGAGCTCCTGCTTGTATCCGAGCTCATTAAGGCGCCGCTCCGCAGCGTCGATCCCATCGCCTGTGGAATTGCCAGCTTGGGCCGAGCCGGCCTCGTCCTTACCGTTAGCAGACATGACGAAAGATTGATCTCGCTGAGATTTAGCGAGAAGGGGGTTATAAATTAGCCCATCGCTTGAAGAATTCAACGAAGGCGTCGGGTACGCCAGCTTGACGTGCAGTAGAGAAGACCGACACAGATATCTGCCCGTGTGGATGGACGCGCGCTTACCTCGATGGCCGTAAGGTCTTTGCACGAGAATCTTTCAATTTAATCTTGAAGTGGCACGTTCCTTTCATGGTGTGAAATCAGAGTATTTTCCGTGTGGGTGTCTCTCTGTTTGCTTCCGACTTTGGAATTTAATATAGGATCTCATTTTCTTATTCCATCTATTCAAATGATGGCGCGTATTCCGCCGTACTCTTTTTTAATTAAAATAAAAAGAAATCGAATATCTTAATGTGTAACTGCTTTCGCATATCGAGTGATCATTGGCGTACTGAACTTTAGGTCAAAGTAAGCGGTAAAAGCTTTTTGCAAATGTTTTTGGAAGACTTTTATTTATTTTTTATATTATTCCTGAAGAAGTTAATGGTTTTATGGAAGCTTGTGATTTAAGTTGTTTTTGTTGGTTGAAATCCATGTAATATATTGAATTGATATCTAGAGATAGACATCAATCTATAACATTATTGCAGCATCATTGTTGTTGATGAGCGCACTTGAAGTTTGAGTATTATTGTATTTTTATTTATATGCTTAATTTTGAGCTATGGAATCAATGAGATTGATTATAGATTAGTTGGTTGGTAACCAAGGGTCGTAACCAATCTAACTAGTATATTATAATTCTATTTACATTTTAGGGGCGAGTATTATGTTAAGATATAGGTAGGTTATGGAGTCTATGAGATTTGATTAATGGTTGATTGATGGGTAGTAAAGACTCATATCCAATTTAATCAATGAATTATTTTAAAAGTAATTTGTTGGTTGGAAATGAAGTCCATCATACTATGGGGTCAAACATTGTGTTAACATAGGTGAGCTATGGAGTCCACAAGATTTAATCATAGGTTGGTTGGTTGGTAGTGAAGGCTCATAAGCAATTCGACTAACAAATCATTTTAAAAGTGACTTGTTGGTTGGCAATGAAGTCCATTTGCACTGTGGGGCCAAACACTATGTTAGGACATCAATAGGCTATGGAGCTTACAAGATTTTATCATAGGTTGGTTGGTTGGCAATCAAGACCCATTACCAATCCGATCAACAAATCACTTTAAAAGTGACTAATCAGTTAGTTAGCAGTTAACTCCATCTAGATTATGGGGTCAAGCATTGTGTTAAGACATAGGGCAGACAATGAAACCCATGAGATTTAGTGTCAAACTAGTTAGTGGCATTGTGGTATATCAATCAATTGGTTGGAGTTTGTTACAATTAGTCAAGATTTAATTCTTAGCACACCTCACATTCAAGAACCTTTATTTAAGAACCTTGGAAGCACTATGTCTCATGAGTTCAATTTTATCTAGGGAGCCTAAAGGAGTTCACTTACCCCCTCCCCTAAAGAAATCTGCAATTGGCTTCGACCTCAACTTCCTCAAGGTTTTTCATATAAACCAATTTTTTGTTACTTTGTGGTGAAACCACGGTGAATGAATTTACAACGAGCTCTTTGTCATATAGAGTGGAGATCTTGATTTCTATGTGTTATGTAATCAATTATTTGGTTGATAAGAGCATTTTCCTCAATTTCACCACATTTGTTTGCAAAATAAAGATGGTCTATAACCTTGTAGCTCTATCAAGGAGGGTTATCTATTATATTTTCTTTCCTTTGGATAGACAACTAGATGCCCATTTGATGTCGTGGTGAACTCTTATCAGTGCCTCAAACCATCATTGACAAATAAGAATTAGAGTATGTTGTCAACTAGTGCCTCAAACCATCATTAACAAATAAGAATTAGATTATGTTGTCAGCTAGTGCCTCAAACCATAATTGACAAATAAGAATTAGAGTATGTTGTCAACTAGACCAATTGATGACCTCCGACATCTTCGGTTGTAAGATTCTCCTATCGGAAAAATATTTTTTTTTTCTTCTTTTTTTTTCATTGAGTAAATCCTTCTTAACAAAAGAGGATAGAAAACTCCCACAAAACTCCTTAGAGTGTCATCTTTACAACTAACAGATATTTGATTATTAATCTACAACTAAGAAATATTTATTTTGTTAAAGTTATCTAAAACTTGCATTTAATCTTATTTACAAAGATCATATTAACACAAAGAACCATGATTAACATCTTCTCTACATTCACCCAGATCAGGTGGCAGGGACACAATCAAGAGGAGGAACGACGCCTCGAGGAACGGGTACAACTATCCTCGTTGCAGTCATCCCTAGCCCACCTGACATTCCCCTCCATCATCATTAAATCATGCCTATCCCTCTATCCATCGAACCCTGCTTGTCAATGTCCTCTCCTCATGTGATGGTGATTTTCCATGTCCTTCCCTATCTTTTTGAGCTCTAGGGGACTCCATTACCAGTTCTGGCTTCTTACGACTTCATTATGGGAACCTTTGAGCCTTGGTTCATCTCTGTGTGCTCTGATGGATTTATATGACCCCCTTCCTGGTCAAACCCTCAGCCTTCTGCTACAGTCTATGGTTTCTTGTCTTTGCTCTTTCCCTTCGTTCCTACTTCCAGCCTCTGGCTCTCCCCTCTAGCTCACCCTTCTTTCTGGTCCATGTCCATGGCCTGAGGAGGCTCTTACTGTCTTGGTCGGGTGACAATTTCTTGGGTGTCCTCTGTTGCAGAGGACTCAACAACTAATTATCAAGTTCATGCCCTACTCGAAATCCATGCAGAGATAGATTTGACAGAGGCGGATGTGTGGGTTCTGAGACAGTATATTGACGATGAAGTTGTTGAAGAAAATATATGTCCCTGGATCCCCAACCCAGGGTCCTACCATGCTAGAGAATCCAAATACTTTAGAACGGTCGATCTTTATTGGCATATGAAGGCGCTAATGGATAAGGTGTTGGTTGAACGACATGAGGCTCACTAAGAAATCCTTCTTCGGCTTGACAACACCCAACTTCGAATCAAGCTCATGGACCACAAACTCAATTTGCTTGCTGAAAAGGTTGCAGGAATGGACTTCACCAAGTTGGACTATCCTCAACCACAAGTTCCTGTAGCAAATGATCATCCTCTTTTGGGTTAATTATGATTACGATAACTTTGATAGTTTTTTTGCTTTATAGTTTCAGAGGAAAGGAGGCTCTTGCCCCTCCTCATTCTAGTTATCAGTCCATTAGCCAGATCACTCACAGACTTTACCATTTTGCTCTCAGTTTTTGGCATACTATGTTATATAATTTAAGTCTAAACTTGATTCTTAAGACAATTTAAACAAACAAAGTGTTTTTTTTACTTTTGGTCCGATTTCCCAAACGACGGACCAACAATATAGATATTGTACAATTTTCTCTCATTTTAATATAAATTAGTGTGGATAACTTTAAAAAAAAACATCTTCATTACATTAACACATAAATAATGTTAATGTCTTATTCACAAAATTCATGAAAAAAAACATAGCCAAATATTCTAACATGAAAATCACACCCAATATATTTTTAACTAAATCATCATTATGTCAACCATGAATATTATTTTTTATTAAATTAATCCTCTCATAAGAGATTCGTTTTGGAAAATATTATTCATTATAAAGGTTCTTCCCATATTATTTGCACTATCCCATTTTAGGTCTTTAAGGTGCAATTTTCTCAACTTGTTTCTTTTAATAAATTTCAAAGTTGTTTTCCAATTTTTTTTTAATTATGTTGACACTTAGATTATAAATGTTTATCTCATTTTTGAAAATTGAAAAAATGACTAAAATTAGATAAATTTAATTTAATTTCAATAAACATTACTTATTATTATCATATTAGTATTTAATAATATAACTTAAATTTTAAAATATATATAATAATAAAATTTAATTTAATTTAATTTAATTTCAATAAACATTACTTATTATTATCATATTAGTATTTAATAATATAACTTAAATTTTAAAATATATATAATAATAAAATTAAATAATTATATATAATTAAAAAAAATCATTATTATCAATATCACAAATAAATATATTCAATCAATTGTTATTAGTTCCACAAATAAATCAAAATAATAATAACAAGTTACAAATTCTTATTTAAAAATAATATGATAACTTATTGTAATTTGTTATTAGTTCCACAAATAAATCAAAATAATAATAATAAGTTACAAATTCTTATTTAAAAATAATATGATAACTTATTGTAATTTGTTATTAGTTCCACAAATAAATCAAAATAATAATAATAAGTTACAAATTCTTATTTAAAAATAATATGATAACTTATTGTAATTTAAGCAAGCAATTTTTGTTCACATGAAAAAAGCAATTCCTTGCTATTCAATTGAATAAAAAATAACTTTCCAATACATATAATCATACATATAATAA
The DNA here is from genome assembly GCA_009831015.1 of Picea engelmannii. NCBI lineage: Eukaryota > Viridiplantae > Streptophyta > Pinopsida > Pinales > Pinaceae > Picea > Picea engelmannii. The sequence continues at coordinate 19,549 of WSFP011405384.1, read as the reverse complement.
TACAAGAATACATATAATGAAACCAGAGTTAAAGTCATTACAACAATTCAAACAATTTACTTATATGATGATAAATGATGTGTTTTGGTAAAAAAAAACAATTCAAATTTTGAAAACAACAATTCAAACAATTTACTTATGTGATGATAAATGATGTGTTTTGGTAAAAAACAATTAAAATTTTGAAAACAACAAACACATTACGAAAAGCAACATTAAATTTTTTGCTTACAATACAGATTACACTCGATGAAAGGAACATAATGTTGGCGTCGGTGGTCAAAGGACAAGGGGACAAGCTTTAAATGTGATGAGTATTTTGAGAAAAGCGGTGTCATGGCTTTGTATTTATTATTAATATAATAGTATTTTCTCATTGACTCACAATGTAATGTTCACTGCAAATCCACAAGTCAGTTTTGGGTTTTTTAAACTCAGTTTGTAATATATAATCAAACAACAAAGTTTGTATTTTGAGAAAAGCATGTGTCATGGCTTTATATTTATTATTAATATAATATTATTTTCTCATTGGCTAACAATTTAATGTTTAGAGCAAATTCACAAGTCAGTTTTGGTTTTACAACTAAATTGAATGTTTAGTGCAAATTCACAAGTTAGTTTTGGTTTTTACAACTTAGTTTGTAATATTTTTTTGGGTTAGAAATGTGTATGTAATGTGAGGGGTTAACATTTTTAATTATTGGTTAAGAAACCACAATTTAGGGGCATCTAAGTTGTCAAAATCATTTGGGGATCACACTCAACGTGCACTGCACCAACCCTTAACATGGCTAGATTTTTTGGTGTCTTCTCCCAACTAAACTCACCTTAAAGGTATTGAACTCTGGTGGTCTAGCAAACAAAGCCCACACTAGAAGGAATTGACAACTCATTTTGTAATATATAATCCAACAACAAAGTTTGTAATATATAATGTCATACTTTAAATGTTTTATATTTTGATTTTTTTGGGGATTTTTTTTTTAAATTTTGCTAAAAATTCGGTGAGAAAGTGTTGGAGTTGCAAATTTAAGTGGCTAAATCTGTATAATCTAAGTGTCCCAGATATTTTTCAACATGGTGAATCCATTTATACATCACAAATGCAATTTAAATAACAAAAAATTACAATTTCGTCCAAATTTATGTCACCAAATTCTGACAAAAAAAACAAAATATAAAACAATTAGAAAACCCCACACATATCACATATATAATTTGAGCTATATACTGATTCCAACAACAAATTAAGTTATATAAATATAACTTCAGCTATGTTCCAGTTTGAATTAATATTATTCGGCACAGTCGTGAATTAATATTATTTGGCACAGTCGTCAATGATATATTGTATCGGCGTAGGCTAAGGATTCTATGAAATGGAGCCCGATGGAATGTCTCTGGCACCGGGACCCCATCCTGTAGAATGAGCGGTCGATCGTCAACCCACGCCAAGCTCTGTCCTCCTCAGGCCCACAACGCCCTTCGTTCTTTGTTTCATTGATCTTGTTGCTCCAACGTGGTGCAGGTGGATGTCCCCTCGGGCATTCAATGCAGGGTGGCGTCCCCTGCAAGCCTCCTTCTCCTCCCGCACCCCTCCTCCTCCTACCCGGTTTCATTCTCAGCATTGACGTCCCCTTTTCATTCTCAGCACTTCCAGATTCAAATCGCACTTCCAGTTTCAAATAACATTCTAATACACGAACAAGCAATTATAACCAGATCGACTTACTGCTAAACCATGGCTGCTCTTGCCAAACGTGGACCTGCTACAACTGCTAAATGCTATTGCTTATCAGGTATTAAGCCTGCTCTTTCTCTAAGCTCTTTCTGTAACCTCGCAGATTCACGACACTAGATTTGTGTTAGTGATATTAGAGATAATAGATTCAAATGCTTAGATGTATACTGCGATGCACACACAGATACACCATAAAGGATCAAATTTTGTTTTCAGAAGAACGAGTATAGAAGCTTAAGCACAACTTATACAGGAGCATTTTATCCCAAATTATTGGAGTTCCTGAGTGACATCCTATGTGTAGCTGCATTGAGCTTCACATTCATTCATTCATAGAAAAAGTGTGTCTCACAACCTGCACACCATTTTCCCATCTGGAACTCTCCCACAAATCGCCCTTCACGTTTCAATAGAAGAATCTCAATCAGTGCAAGTCCAAACATATTCCACAAAGACAACAACTTTGAGCAGTTTCCTTTTGCTAGATTACATGGTAAAACTAAAACTGATTCAAAACCTTCATTATTGATAACTTGACCCCAAAAATTTAAGATGATTATGTTTGGTATGAACATCAATATAGTGACCAAAGATTGTGCTAGAATTATCAGCGATTTAGATTAGGAACAATATATACCTTAATTACTGTTATAAGAAGACGAACCTCCAACTTGAATGGTTGTACGTTAGACTGGACTGATACAAGCTCCAATAGCAATTCTCTTAACCTCTTGAGCAGGACAATCATGAGACTCGTTGGGCTCGAAAGTGGGTCGATCTGAACATTTATTCTCATGTCTACGTGGTTGCGGATTTCCTTGGATTTCTCTAAAACAACTTCATCACTGCTATAAAGTAATGTTGCTTGATTCTCTTCAAGTCTCAGATCAAAACTGGTACTCCCCTCTTTCTTTGAAATGTTTATTCTCAATAATTCTTCCAAGGTGTTGTAACAGATATCAAAATCGACTATGCTGCCCAAAGTACAAATTGGTTCTCATTTATTCACATTAACAAGGGGCAGCTGGCATTTGGGAATGTCATCAGTGCATTGGGAGCTGATCAATTAAGAAGGTTTTGGCGAAAGAATGGCAAGCGGCCATCATGAAGGGTGTTGCTTCCCTACAATGGTTACACATTAAGTCATGTCCCAGGAGCCAAGCAAGAATACTCGAAGGAGCCATATTATGACTAAAATTATCCCATTGAATGCCAGAAGGTGTGTTGAGTCTACTAGACGTCCATTCAAGTGACCTGCGTGCCATTAATTGAAGTTGTGTATTTGGGCTTGAATCTGCCCCATATGAGCATTGTTATAAGCATTGTAACAATAACACATGCGTAAGACTTATTTAGAAAAGAGGGAAATGGGGACATCGGCCTGTAAGTCTATTGTAATTTGGATCATTCTCTAGTAATGCTATGTCTCTGTTTCAAGTTTAGGCTTGCCTCCCTTCAATATGCATCATTTGGGTATTAGAGCAACTTGATCTTTAGAGAAGAAGATAGCCCAAATAGGAGAGCAATTGTTGCAGGTTTACAACTTGAGACTTAGCCACTAAAAAGGGAGAGTTAGTTCGAAGGAGCACCACATTGCACTGAGGTGCATCATTGTTACCAGTCACTAATGTATCAGCTACAGAGAGCCATACCGTGAGATAAATTTAAATTGCAAAGCAAGAGTTCATTTTCTTTATTAACCCTCGTCGTGGCACCTTGAATACCATCAGAAAGCACTGAGGTACATGTGAGTATCTAAGATCATTGAATTGGTTGGAAGAAGCCATATCGAGAGCAAGGATTGGTGGAGTACATGTTATATGTTTTCCCGTGCAATTTAAAAACGGTGTGGGAAAAGGCATGATGGACAACCCTCGGAATAACATCACCATTGTATCTCATCGCCCAATACACTTTTCAATGCCCCAGGTGGTAGGAACAACAGAGAATGACGAAGCATATACAGAATCCTTCAATTATGTGTGCGAAGGCAGCTCGTGTTTGTTGTTATCACAGACGCGGGATCAGACTGGTGGTATTTGTGAATTATGAATACCAAGTCAGTAATAACTGCTAAAATGAGCAGTCACATTAGTATTTTGGCTTGCATGTTGTTACTTGGATACTCTGCTGCGTCCATGGTGAGACGCCCAAGCCATTTGGATCAGAGCCTGGAGAAACGATTATGGGACAAACGATAATGACACCTATGTTGACGACGTGATCATGAAGGTAACGATTGCATCGATGAAAGTGCAAACCCTACCATCTTGAGTCAAGGCAACAGATTCTGCGCTTATGCAAATCAGTTCAAAAAAGAGGTTACGAGGCAGGAGGCCATCGCGGTTCAGGACAATGAATGGAAGAACTATAACCTACCGTTGAAAATGTAGGGTCTATCCGCGCCGGTTGAGTAACAGTAGGGTATCCAGAAGGTTCTTGAATAGGAGAAATCCCGCAGGATCCGCCGTTTGGCAGCGCCAAAGATTCCTCCTGGAGGCATCGACATTAATAATATCCGTGAAAATGAAAATGGTAGAGTGACCGTTGGCTACAGTCTGAGGTGCGACGGAGTTTCCGACGAGGCTCGAGCGACAGAACGGGTCAGAAACAGTTGCGATATCTCCGTGAAAACAGCGCCCGTTTTTAATCGATCTGCTCAGGATTTCCTTATTCCGCGGACTATGACCTCAAGGATTTGAATCCACGCTCTCTCGGAGCTATCAATGGCGACAGGAGGCAGATAATTTCAGTTTGGGTATTCTCATCTTTGTAGCTGTTCGATACCTTCATAACCAGTTTGTCCAAAGTCAAAGCGATGAACCGCCTCACCACAGTTCTCTGAAATCTGCCTGCGACGTGACATTCTGTGTTTTGACAATGTCGAGCCTGTTTCTTGGATGGTATGCACAACCTCAACTCTACACTCGAGATGATGCAAGCGGACTATGGAATCTCTCACTCGGAATCCTCTTCGCCATGGCCGTTCTAGCGATTGCTTGCTTTGGGCTGGGATGGTGGTATTTGTTCAAATGGTACGTGATGTTTTCCTTCTTGGGAATTCAAGGGCTTACTACTGGGCCGCAGAGATGCTCGTTTGCAGAGCTCGAAACGGAAACCAACAACTTCAATTCATCTTCTCCATATATTCATAAATTTCCCATATGCTTACTTCTGAATGCTATATTCATATTTGAAAATCCAGTGAAAAGGGTAGGGTTTTGAAGAAGTTGTTTACTGTTGAGATTTTTATTTATATATAGATATGGGAGTTTTCAGTGATCATGTTATTCAGGGCCTGAAAGGAAGATGGATGATGGTCGTAGCGTGCTTCCTTATTCTCTCGTTTGCTGGATCAAACTATATATATTTTTTTGTTTGTATTCGCAAACAATAAAAGTGAATATGGGATACGATCAGGAGGTGATCACTACATCGGCTTTTTTCAAGGACTTGGGTGCAAACGTAGGCATAATTGTCGGTCTCATCAATGAGTTCAGTGCACCATGGGTGGTTCTCACCATGGGTTCGGCGATGAACCTCACTGGATATCTCATGATTTGGCTATCTGTCACGGGCAGAGTTGTCAAGCCTGCATTGTGGCAGATGTACATGTATCAATACATCTAGAGTGGAGCACTTCCGGGACTTTTTGGATTTATTCTCTTGTTGTTGCTTTTATTGTTGTATTTGTTGCATTATGGGTGCCTGAAACTTAAGGGAGAACCCTTGAGGAAATACAATCACCATTTCAATAAACTTGACCAGATTATATTACTGCAGTGAAGGAATCTTGCTAGATTGTTAACAGAAAGTTGGTGGATTCTGATATTGAAAAGAAAAACCGCAGCTTCCAAGTGCCAAAGAAGGAATGACGAGTGGTCAAACGATTAGTAACGGTTCCAGGAGCTGGCAGATACGCCTGGCAGTTGCAGAATGCCATGAAGACGAACCGTTTCAGATTCCTGGAACACAAAGAGTTTTATTTTTCTTTTAAAAGACTGATGTATGTAAAAGCAAGAAGGGGGGGCGCATGAGCCCAACACTGGGGGAAAAACCTCTATCAAGAGGGTTCTTTGTAATTGCTGAGTTAATTTGTAAGCCATTAATGGAGTAATAAAGACAATTTTTGCTTGCGACTGTGAGATTTATCACGGTCGATTTCTTTCAGCATGTTTTTCTTTTCTTTTCAGCTGTGTTAAATCTGTTCGGATTTCATTATTGATGTTCCTTACTCACAGTTGATATTGTCTTTACCATATCTTTATGTCTTCCTTAATCCGTCACGACTGCATTACATTTTGTTTTCTTCTAACCGATGTGCTTCGTTATACTTTAGTACGACCACTACTATAACGAATGGATTTGGGTTTTTTGCAATTGTTTATTGTCTTTCCTCTGCACCAGCTATCAACGGTGTAAGACCAATCTGCATTTTCAGAATTCTGCATATATTCTCTGCTACGTCGGCCTTTCCTTTTTCTTTCCGCTACCGCATCATGATTTATCAAAGCGCTGAAAGATAGACTTACTTTGCCTCACTTTCCGCAAGTTAAATGATCTCTGCTATTGTCTCCTTTCTTCGGTTTTCATCTGACTCCATGCCCAATGGACCATTTCCCTGGTTTAACCCCCAAACTCCAAAAATCCAAGACCATCATTTACCCATAAATCTGCCCACCTTTTTCACGCTACTTAAATTCCTTGTGACATTTTTCGAGAGATCCCTCTCGGGTTGGAAGAGGGCATCTTCTAATCCAAAGTGGTTCGAGGTTGCCTCGGGATTGATTTGCTGCAACCCATTTCAGTTCTGAGTGTCAACACAGGGCGCGATTTATTTGCTCGAGATCATCCACTTGGAGCTTCAATTCACTCATATACTTGAAGGTATTTGTGAGAACTGAATATTTATCTCTCTGTCACAGATCTTATCCTTAGATATGATAGCCATCATAGATAGGAATCCCAAAAAAACAATAAAGATCTAGTGCTCACTATTCTGATATTTAGTGCACCAAGAGAGACATTCTAAGGTTGGATAGTAGATGCCATAATATTTGGAGATTTGGTTCTTCAGGAATTTGATAAATCATCTAGACATAAGATGCATCTGTGCTAGTGATTGAAAAAAAATTAGTGCAGACAATTGAAATATTATAATACCTTGGAATTATAAGGTAGGAGAGAGTGCAGTAACGAGAAATGATGGTTGAGCTTGACTCTCCTGTTACGCTCAACTATCATATGGTGAAAGGCAACCTTGTTATGAAGAGAGACATCGAACTCATGCTGTTCTTGGATATTGGCATCCTGATTTAACTTCTCCGCCTCGATTTTTCTAAGAAACTTGAAGCACCTTTCCATTAGATTTGCTTTGCCATTTTTAACATAGACAGAGTGGGTATTAGGTCTTAAGTATGAGCCGAATGCACTATGTCTGTACAACATGCTACTCTGGGTTGTAGAAAAACTGATACACCATTGATCTTCACAGGTACACCACTGATCATACTGTCTATACTACGGTGCACACACAGATACACCACTGTCTAATAACATTCTAAAATTTTCACAAACTATCTATTTCCATTTCTATGAATCTTTTTCTCTTGTGTGACTTATGGAATTTTTTTTTCATAAATGAAATAGTTGAATATGTTCACTCGTGATATTATGGATGTTATGAAATTTGCCACAAGATTGAGGGTTTCCATGTAATGCACAAAAATAGGACCGTTGCAATCCTTGAAGGTGAAGAGCCACCACAACATGGCTAGGATAATGGTTGCGTAAAAATTATGAACAAACAAACTTGAAATGTAATCTCCAACTCAATTGAGAAGCTAGAAATTTGATCTAAATCCACTCTTTACTTGTAGAGAGAACTCTATGTGCTGGTCATATAAACAACCTGATCATAAATAGGCAATTATCAATCATGAGGAACTAGTGATTAATGTCCTAGGCCCCTTCTTTCTTTACAAGATAGAAAATGACCACTAATACAAAATAAGGAAATGTGACAGTAAGTGATGTGCATGACCAAATCAGTTGTGTATGCCTTTTGGCGGCTTCCTAAAAAATTCCTTATGGGAATGGACCTCCAAATTTGTCAAAGGGGGTAAAACAACCAAGTTTAGTTAGGCTTTTTCTATGTATGACAATGTCAAGCCCTGGCATGCTATGCACAAAGTTCTCCTAGGCTGGAAATTAAATCATCTTGAGAGTTTGATTATCTTATCCATTGGATAAATCACCTTCTTGTCAGAAAAGTTCCCCTCAATGAGAACTTAACCGAGAGATGTCAAAGTAGGAACAAGCCTGGAAGGGCGGTGCTATGAACCCAAATAGAAAATGGAGTTATGATTGAAATCTAATATGAATGAAGATGTTATGAACCAACCATATAATTGCTAGAAAATTGACTGGGAAGTATTGTTGTTATAACTGAAGAAAGAAATCTGAATTGAAAATCAGAGGTCTTACATTTGAAACTAAAATATAAGTTTTTCTAAACTGAAACTAGAAACTGAATTTTCTTAACAGAAAATCTGAAAGCATCATCCATGGGAACAATACTGAAAACTAGAAAATAGACTTATAGTGTCACTTCTTAATATTTATTATTTGAGGCAATTGCATGAGATAAAGTAACTTTCCTGAGGAGGTATAGTGCCAACAACTTTCCTGAGGAGGTATAGGTTCTGACTCATGCTTAGGCCTCCAAGGCAGTTTGAACTTTGGGCACTGCACTTGACCAGGGAATTAGTCTCCTATAAACTACTAGTAGAAACAATGCCCCAAAAAATTCCTTCAACCTTGGTACTAACATTTGAATAGATTCTTATTCTTCCAAGATTGGATGAGATAACAATAGGAGAAGATAAGAAGAATTCTAAGAATAGTACCAGATGAGATAAAATAAGGTAAAATACTATTTTGGAAAAGATAAGAATGTTAATCTAAGAAGAGATAAGAATCCCAATTTAGATAAGATAATACAATCCTGAGAGAAGATAGGAAATAGTATTCTCAGCTGTGGAATATCGTGCCTGGACAACAGTGCCACCTCCTTGAATTGCTTTTCCCTAAAGAAAATGTAGAGCTGGATGTTGAAATATTTATGGTCCTTACCATGTTGTCGCTTCTGCTGGTATATCTTTACATTGGATAAGGTTCTGACAATATTTTTCTCCCCAATTTCTTCTCTCTAGTGGCCAGAATGTATTCAGGGATTATAATGGCATTCCCTTCATCGTTTAAAGGTGGTAAGGTGTTCTAGATTTGGACCCTTTTGCCTACTAATTTCTTTAAACATGAAACATGGAATGTATGATGGATATGGGTATCTGCTGGAAACTCAAGAGTATATGCAATATGTCCTACTCTTTCTAGTCCTTTATAAGGCCTATAGCACCTTGGTGCAAGTTTTTATCCTCCCTTCCCTTTAAGGAATCTCTGTCGATATGGCTGCAATCTCAAGAAAACTCAATCGCCAACTTCAAATTCTCTTTCACTGTGGCATTGATCTTGCTAGGCCTTCATTTGGTCTTGAGAAATTCTGATATTGTCTTTGATTTGATGCAATATCTGTTGACTTTTCTCAAGGAAATATCAAGCAACATTACATGCTCGTCTTCAATGGTCCAATCCATTAGTTTACGAGGATCATAACCATAGAGGTCCTTGAAGGGAGACATACCTATGGAAGTATGGAAAGTCGCTTTGTACCAATTTTCAGCCATATCTAGCCACTTGGCTAAGAAGCTTGCAAATCTTCCACATCACTTTTCAGATATCCCTCCAAATCGTGCTTGTAGCACCATAACCAATAATATATTTCTCATTAAAAAAAATTGTGATTCGCATTCAATTTTTTCAAGCTATGCATTTAAATGTTTACTTAGCCTCTATTATGACATTGCTCAAATTATATGTAAATTCTTGTTTCTAAATGTATTTAAATTCAAGCTTATGCCTTTATTTCTAAATGCCCATTTTCTAATCAAAATTTGTTGTTTGTCTTTTCTTTAGCTCCTTTGAATTATAAAGAATGGTGCAGAAGTGGGCATTGTCCATTGAAGTGTCTTGTTACCCAAACCCTGGTCAAGCTGTGATTACATATATCCTTCACAACAAAGCACTAAATCATGTCTTGCAAAGTCGGAGAGAAGTTTATGGGAAGACTATCAATAATGAAGCATACTATATTGCCCTTGTTGAAGGGCTGAAAACAACGAAAAAGCATGGTGCCAATGATATTGTTGTCTTCACCAACTCAAAACTGATAAGGAATTTATAAAGTTGGAAAAGACAATCTAAAACTTATTCATACAGAAGCAAGAATTGTTGTTACTCAGTTCCACTCTTTTACAATAAATTACCTTGCGGATATAAAGAGGATGATCTAGTATCTGGAGCAGTGTCAACTATAGGTGGGGGTGTCAAAAATGACTTGGTGTCGACATCTACTCCAACAAAATTCATTCATGGACATCGATATAGATCCCCAATGTGTGGATTTTTTCTTGTTATGATTTTTGTTGTTGATTTGGATCTAGATTGACACCCCTGCCTATGTGTCGCATCTATGGATTATAGGGCATTACAAGAAATTTGAAGAGTTCTTCGAATACATGAAGAATATATTTAGTGCAATAGGACTTCTCTCTTATTGGTAAGCTCAAGGCCTATGAAAATGAGCATCATGGCACCTCCTGAATTGCCTCAATTATGATTACACTTATTCAACAAAAACAACAAATTGTCACTCTGGAAGTTGAATGTAATATGCTGAGAAACATGGTTGTAAACTTTAGTAAAGGAACTCAGTTAGGGGCCTCTAATCAAAGGAAAAATATAATATCATTGAATCTAGGGCCTTGATTTGTGGTGATGACTATCATATATTCTTTAAGAAACAATCATAACTCTTCATTGGGAAATAACTCTACTCGCACCGTAGAGTACTTCGACACATATTCACAACTTATTAATATTGGAATCTAAAACATGCAACCATCATCTATGCATTGATCAATACACACATTTTTCGAAAACCCTTCCCTTGAATCCATCAAAGCAATCCCCCCTTATTAAGATACACCCAGAGAGGACCACATCTTAGTGAGCTCATAAATCGTTTTTGGAGATGCTAAAAACCCCCAGGGTAAAGCAATTATATAATAATCACACTAGGCAACAAAAACATAATGTGGACCGCATCTTGCCTAGTGTGATAATTATATAATTGCATAGATGGAACAAAGGGATTTCTTTTCTGATACGTGTCATTACATACAAGTTTTCTGATAGTATTTTCCATTTATTTGTTACAAACTTACCAAAGAATTCTGATAAGCGCTAGAATAATTGTACGATCAGTGATGATTATTCAATTCTGACCAGAGTTGGAATCTGAGCACTGCACGAAAATACATAATTATTCCAACCAATATATGAACAAAACCCACCTGAATACATATACAATGCCAAACACTGGAATCTGATAAAAATTTTGAGAACAATTTCCAAAACACATGAAATTTGAGTCTTGACTTATGGAAGCCATCTGAATAACTAGTTTCAGATGATGAGCAAAATGTATAATAAAAATCAAACCTATTTTCAAACCATGATTAGAAAACATAAATTTTAGTGTTGCATGTGTGCGGGTGCGGGGTTGGTGGCATGAGTATAAACTTTTAAACTACAGGCATGGCAGTGCAACAATTTGGTTCTGTAAAAGAGGTGTGTAGGTGCACAACTGATGGGTGGTAGAAAAATTGATACACCACTGATCTTCAATAAATTTGAAAATGAATTGCAGTATGAACACTTTATTCTTGTCCATGAGTTGTGAATACTAGTTTGAAATGGATTTTGATTGTCTTATACAACCATTGTTTTTAATAAGAATTTTATTTGTTGTAATAATGAAATTTTGTAGCAACAAATAAGATTGGTTAGCACGAACCTTGGTTATCAAAGTCATCTAACAATCTATGGAAGTTATGACAAAATTGAAATAATAGAGTATGTTGCGGCCACCATGCAGATTTCTTACATACTCAACAATCATCTAAATCAAAGCCTCTCTTCAATTTTTGGCTACTTAAAATGTATAACTATTTTATGTGTTGTTCTCATCTGTGAGATGTCTCTGATGATTTTATTGACTTGTGCAAATCTTTTGGTATACTTTCTTGGATTAGATTAGAAATAATTCCAACATCAACTTACCAAACTCAAGTCAATGCCTTTGTAGACATGAGAGCTTGATTATTTTCCAAATGTCTCCATAGTATGCATGAACTTTGTGACCATCCTCGTTGATAGATGGAAATTAAAAATTTTGTGCTCTTTGAAAAAGAGATTTGATACAAATAAAGAGGTAACTCTCTTGTAATTAAAATCAAAGTTCTTCTGATGCAAAGGTATTTTTAGTTTGTTTAAGAATTTGTAGTGGAAGAATACTTGATATAAAAGGGCCTGGAATTATTCAAGGCCAAGCATGGAATTTGGCAGTCAACCTTGCGCAATCAACCTTGAGGCTTAAATGTCATTACGAGAAAAATAAATATAAGATTCTTGTTGTTCCAATCCATTCATCATGTGCAACAGGTTGAGGTGTAAATTTCATTATGAAAAAAATAAATATCAAATAATACAACAATCAAATTACATAAAAATCCCATTACATTGCTATTATGCAAAGGTTGACTGAGATTTATGCGTATTCTGAGCTAGAGCACAAAAAGATGGTAAAATGACCAGTGATTTACAATACATTTGCACCACTGTGGGAAACCATACTTCAATTGAGCAACAACCCCCCTCCCACAACCTTAATTTGCTTGTCTTCTAGAATAGACTAAATACTTGGTAAATCAACGTGTCACTAAATTGCAGTATACTTCCAAACCCCATCCAAACAAGATAAGTCTCTGAATATTATTACTTCGAGTTAACAACTTGACTTTGCCACCTACAGGAAAAGAACTGGCTAGTTATCATGGTGAAACAATATATCTATCACAAAACCTTGTTCAAGATAATATTTACTTTAAACCGTAAACAATTGAATCTTAGGGATGATTTTAGGGGCTAAATTTCGCTCATGGGCTAATTTTCCATGGTTTTTCCCAAAAAAAGATTCACTATTCTAAAAATGATTCGCCCAAATTCTATAGGATAATATTATTTTACCTTTAAAATCGCCAAAATTTTATACAAACTATATTAAATCCTTAGAAATTTGAATATTTTTACAAAAATATCGCCAAACAGTTATAGTTGGCATATGAACGATTAGTAAGATTCGCCAAGGTTTATACATTTTGAAATAATTTTCTATCCTTAAAATCATCCCTGTTGAACTGATAAGAAAATGTAAAGGGAAATACTTATTAAGCTTAGTAAATCATGCAAACCTCGATAGCAAAAAACTTGCAAGTGGGATCTGATGGCTTTCCTGAAGAAGCTCCTACATCTGTAGTATAACAATGCAATCTTCATTAGAATACTTATTGGCATATAAAATAATACAGGCTTGAAACATAGATTACATCAATTGGAAGCCCCATCAAATGTACCTGTAATGGTAGGAAAACTAGAATGACACTGCATCCTTCTACGTCCTTGGATTGAAGCCACAGTGGTGGATTGTTTCACCCCTGCAAACATCCACCTATTGATCCATTAAAAAAATGTGGGTCTTGTGGTTCCATTTTTTTGTTTCACATACTCGTTCTTGTGTTTCCATTTTTGTGTTTCATAAACATGAGATATCTCCACTAACTTGGTTTTTTATATTTAGGGATGTGGGTCAAAGGATGTCGAGATTTTCCCCATGCAAATCAGGAGACAAACAATGTTGTTGAGTCATACCATAGTTACTTGAAGACAAACTTTCTATCCGATCGAAGAAAAAATGTACTCAAAGGATGGATTGGTTTTTCTCTATCCTCTTGACAAATGTTGAACCTTGTTACCGGTTCAAGGAAATTTTGAAAAAAGAAGGGTATTTGAACAACTACAAGAAAGAGAAACAACTTGAATCATCAATAGAAAAGGCTTGAATAATTCCAAATAGTGATTGTAAACCTAATGAGAGTATATCTCACGCTTACCGGGTTAGAAGTCAAACTAATCCCAATAAACAATATCTTGTCACTTGGTATCATACCAATTTTATAGCTTGTGATTGCCCATGGTCTATTCGCAACAACATTTGTAAGCATGCCATAAAGGTGGATTGGTTGTATTCTTCTTTAGAGGATTCAAACCCTTTACTGGACCAAGATCCAACACTCAATTCAGAAAATGCGCCTCCTGATATAAGTATAGAGGCGCCAAGCCTTGATCTAGATGCTAACAAAACTATTATGGCTAGAGACAATGTTGATCAAGATGTCGAGGGACTTCAGTTGGCTAGAGGGGAGTTGTTTGGCTACTAAAAATACCTTTGGATTAGAAGAACTTTGATTTTAATTGCAAGAGAGTGAATGTGCAAGAGAGTTACCTCTTTATTTGTATCAAATCTCTTTTTCAAAAAGCATAAAATTTTTAATTTCCAGCTATTGGCGAGGATGGTCACAAAGTTCATTCATACTATGGAGACATTTGGAAAATAAGCCAGCTCTCATGTCTACAAAGGCATTGACTTGAGTTTGGTAAGTTGATGTTGGAATTATTTTTGATCTAATCCAAGAAAGTATACCAAAAGATTTGCACAAATTAAAAAAATCATCAGAGACATCCCACAGATGAGCACAACACAGAAAATAGTTATACATTTTAAGTAGCCAAAAATTGTAGAGAGGCTTTGATTTAGATGATTGTTGAGTATGTAAGAAATCTGCATGGTGGCCGCGACATACTCTATTATTTCAATTTTGTCATAACTTCCATAGATTGTTAGATAACTTTGGCAAACAAGGCTTGTGCTAACCAATCTTGTTTATTGCTACAAAATTTCATTATTACAACAAATAAGAATCTTATTAAAAACAGTGGTGGCACAAGACAATAAAAATCCATTTCAAACCAATATTCACAACTCATGGACAAGAATAAAGCGTTCATACTGCAATTCATTTTCAAAGTTATTGAAGATCAGTGGTGTATCAATTTTTCTACCACCCATCAGTTATGCACCTACACACCTCTTTTACAGAACCAAACTGTTGCACTTCCATGCCTGTAGTTTAAAAGTTTCTACTCATGCCACTGACCCTGCACTCACACCCGCACCCATGCAACACTAAAATTTATATTTTATGATCATGGTTTTAAAATAGGTTTGATTTTTATTATACATTTTGCTCATCATCTGAAACTAGTTATTCAGATGACTGCCATAAATCAAGACTCAAATTTCATGTGTTTTGGAAAATGTTCTCAATTTTTTTTATCAAATTCCAGTGTCCAGCATTGTATATGTATTCAGGTGGGTTGTGTTCATATATTGGCTGGAATAATTATGTATTTTCGTGCAGTGTTCAGATTCCAACTCTGGTTAGAATTGAACAATCATCATTGATCAGAAAAAATTTCTAGCGCTTATCATAATTCTTTGGTAAGTTTGTAACCAATAAATGGAAAATATTGTCAGAAAACTTGTATGTAATGACACATATTAGAAAAGAAATCCCTTTGTTCCATCTATGAAATTATATAATTATCACACTAGGAAAGATGCGGTCCACATTATGTGTTTGTTTCCTAGTGTGATTATTATATAATTGCTTTACCCTAGGGGTTTTAGCATCTCTAAAACGATTTATGAGCTCACCAAGATGCGGTCCTCTCTTGGTCGATCTTAACAAGGGGGGATTGGTTTGATGGATTCAAGGGAAGGGTTTTCGAAAAACGTGTGTATTGATCAATGCATAGATGATGGTTGCATATTTTAGATTCCAATATTAATAAGTTGTGAATATGTGTAGAAGTACTCTACGGTGCAAGTAGAGTTAATTCCCAATGAAGAGTTATGATTGTTTCTTAAAGAATATACAATAGTCATCACCACAAATTAATGTCCTAGATTCAATGTGATTATATGCTTCCTTTGATTAGCGGCCCCTAACTGAGTTCCTTTACTAAAGTTTACAACCATGTTTCTCAACATATTACATTCAACTTCCAGAGTGACAATTTGTTGTTCTTGTTGAATAAGTGTAATCATAATTGAGGCAATTCAGGAGGTGCCATGATGCTCATTTTCATAGAACTTTGAGCTTACCAAGAAGAGAGAAGTCCTATTGCACTAAATATAATCTTCATGTATTCGAATAAATATTCAAATTTCTTGTAATTCCCTATAATCCATAGATGCGACACATAGGCAGGGGTGTCAATCTAGATCCAAATCAACGACAACAATCATAACAAGAAAAAATCCACACATTGGGGATCTATATCGATGTCCATGAATGACTTTAGTTGGAGTAGATGTCGACACCAAGTCATTTTTGACACCCCCACCTATAGTTGACACCCCCACCTATAGTTGGCACTGCTCTAGATACTAGATCATTGGACATCCTCTTTATATCTGCATGGTGATTTATTGTAAAAGAGTGGAACTGAGCAGCAACAATTCTTGCTTCTCTATGAAGAAGTTTTAGATTGTTTTTTCGAACTTGATAAATTCCTTTCATTTGGTTGTATATCAGTTCCGAGTTGGTGAAGACAACAATATCATTGGCACCATTTTTTTTCGTTGTTTTCATCCCTTCAACAAGGGCAATAGAGTATGCTTCATTATTGGTAGTCCTCCCATAAACTTCTCTCTGACTTTGTAGGACAAGATTTAGTGCTTTGTTGTGAAGGACATATGTAATCATAGCTTGACCAAAGTTTGGGTAACAAGACACTTCAATGGACAATGCCCACTTCTGCACCATTCTTTATAATTCAAAGGAGCCGAAGAAAAGACAAACAACAAATTTTGATCAGAAAATGGGCATTTACAAATAAAGGCATGAGCTTGAATTTAAATGCATTTAGAAACAATAATTTACATATAATTTGAGCAATGTCATAATAGAGGCTAAGTAAACATTTAAATGCACAGCTTGAAAACATTTAATGCAAGTCACATAAAATTTTAATGAGAAATATATTATTGGTTATGGTGCTACAAGCATGGTTTGGAGGGATATCTGAAAAGTGATGTGGAAGATCTGCAAGCTTCTTAGCCAAGTGGCTACATCTGGCTGAAAATTGGTACAAAGCGACTTTCCATACTTCCATAGGTATGTCTCCCTTCAAGGACCTCTATGGTTATGATCCTCGTAAACTAATAGATTGGACCATTGAAAACGAGCATGTAATGTTGCTTAATATTTCTTTCAGGAAAGTCAACAGATATTGCATCATCTCAAAGACAATCTCAGAATTGCTCAAGACCAAATGAAGGCCTAGCAAGATCAATGCCACAGTGAAAGAGAATTTGAAGGGTAGGATAGAAACTTGCACCAAGGTGCTATAGGCCTTATAAAGGACTAGAAAGAATAGGACATATTGCATATACTCTTGAGTTTCCAGCAGATACCCACATCAATCATACATTCCATGTTTCATGTTTAAAGAAAGTAGTAGGCAAAAGGGTCCAAATCTAAAACACCTTAACACCTTTAAACGATGAAGGGAATGTCATTATAATCCATGAATACATTTTGGCCACTAGAGAGAATAAATTGGGGAGCAAAATATTGTCAGAACCTTATCCAATGTAAAGATATACGAACAGAAGCGACAACATGGTAAGGACCGGAAATCTTTCAACATCCATCTCTACAATTGCTTTAGGGCAAAGCAATTCAAGGAGGTGGCATTGTTGTCGAGGCATGATCTTCCACAACTGAGAATATTATTTCTTATCTTCTCTCAGGATTCTATTATCTTATCTAAATTTGGATTCTCATCTCTTCTTAGATTAACATTCTTATCTTCTCCAAAATAGTATTTTACCTTATTTTATCTCATCTGGTACTATATTTAGAATTCTTCTTATCTTCTCCTATTGTTATCTCATCCAATCTTGGAAGAATAAGAATATATTTAAATGCTAGTACCAAGGTAGAAGGAGTTTTTTGGGGCATTCTTTCTACCAGTAGTTTATAGGAGACTAATTCCCTGGTCAAGTGCAGTGCCCAAAGTTCAAACTACCTTGGAGACCGAATCCTGAGTCGGAAACTATACCTCTTCAGGAAAGTTGATGGCACCTGTACCTCCTCAGGAAAGTTACTTTATCTTGTGCAATTGCCTCAAATAATAAATATTAAAAAGTGACACTATAAGTCTATTTTCCAGTTTTCAGTATTGTTCTCATGGTTGATGCTTTCAGATTTCCTGTTTAGAAAATTCAGTTTCCAGTTTCAGTTTAGAAAAGCTTATATTTTAGTTTCAAATTTCAGATTTTTAGTTCAGATTTCTTTCTTCAGTTATAACAACAATATTTTCCAATCGGTTTACTGGCAATTATCAGGTTGGTTCATAATAACAACATTCATATCAGATTTCAATCATAACGCCATTTTGTATTTGGGTTCAGTGCACCGCCCTTCCAGGCTTGTTCCTACTTTGACATCTCTCGGTTAAGTTCTCATTGAGGGGCACTTTTATGACAAGAAGGTGATTTGTCCAATGGATAATCAAACTCTCAATATGCTTTAACTTCCAGCCTAGGAGAATGAATTTTGTCCATAGCATGCTAGGGCTTGAAATTGTCATACATAGAAAAAGGCTAACTAAACTTGGTTGTTTTACCCCTTTTGACAAATTTGGAGGTCCATTCCCATAAGGAATTTTTTTAGGAAACCGCCAAAAGGCATACACAACTGATTTTGTCATGCACATCACTTACTGTCACATTTCCTTATTTTTTATTAGTGGTCATTTTCTATCTTCTAAAGAAAGAGGGGGCCTAAGACATTAATCACTAGTTCCTCGTGATTGATAATTGCCTATTTATGATCAGGTTGTTTATATGACTAGCACATAGAGTTCTCTCTACAAGTAAAGAGTGGATTTAGATAAAATTTCTAGCTTCTCAATTGAGTTGGAGATTACATTTCAAGTTTGTTTGTTCGTAATTTTTACGCAACCATTATCCTAGCCTTGTTGTGGTGGCTCTTCACCTTCAAGGACTGCAACGGTCCTATTTTTGTGCATTAAATGGCAACCCTCAATCTTGTGGCGAATTTCACAACATCCATAATGTCACTACTGAACATATTCAACTATTTCATTTATGAAAAAAAAATTCCATAATTCATACAAGAGAAAAAGATTTATAGAAATGGAAATAGACAGTTTGTGAAATTTTTAGAATGCTATTAGACAATGGTGTATCTGTGTGTGCACCGCAGTATAGACAGTATGATCAGTGGTGTATCTGTGAAGATCAGTGGTGTGTCAGTTTTTCTACCACCCAGAGTAGCATGTTGTACGTACAGAGTGCATTCGGCTCATACTTAAGACCTAATACCCACTCTGTCTATGTTAAAAATGGCAGAGAAAATTTAATGAAAAGATGCTTCAAGTTTCTTAGAAAAATCGAGGCGGAGAAGTTAAATCAAGCTGCCAATATCCAAGAACAACATGAGTTCGATGTCTCTCTTCATAATAAGGCTACCTTTCACCATATGATAGCTGAGCGTAACAGGATCAGAGTCAAGCTCAAACATCATTTCTCGTTACTGCACTCTCTCCTACCTTATAATTCCAAGGTATTATAATTTTTCAATTGTCTGCACTAATTTTTTTTTCAATCACTAGCACAGATGCATCTTATGT
>WSFP011405383.1:0-25626 GCA_009831015.1 Picea engelmannii | reverse complement strand
CCAAAACCTTAATCCATTGACCTATATCATATTAAAACCTTAATTCCTTAACCAAAATTAGAAAGCCATGGGCCAGAAAACCATGTGTCAAAATCGCTTAAAACATACCAAAAAACCACCCAAAAAAATTATTCGGGGGCTTTGCCCCTGAACCCTCAGGAAAAGGAGCCATGACAATCTGCCCACTATGTGAGGCACAAAAAATCACACATGGGGCTAACCATGCAAATAATATAATGCATACCCAACGATTATGATGGTCACCACCTTTGTTGTTTTCCTCAAATTGGTAACTTTTATTCTGCAACTCAATGTTGCTACTCCTATTTGCTACAACTCTTGGTTGTTTTTTGTTACTCCTCCTTGATACAACTCTTGGTTTTTTGTTGTTACTCCCCCTTGCTACTAATTTAGGCTCTCTTATCATTATTTTTTGGCATAATGGGGGGATCTATTGTCAAGCATGAGCCCATTAATTTAACACAATTACACAGACACCCTGAGGAACTCCAACTATTATAAGATGCTTGATCGCTTGCTTATTTTAAGTGGTTATAAAGGTTTGAAACCTCCATTGCACTTGAATTTTCTCACAATTTTTGGTTATCTACTATGATTTTCATGGCTTAAACTTTATTTACATTAAAGAACAACTTTTTAGGATGATACAAATCATTTAGTGGAGTGGATCATCTAGAAATTTTAGAGTGATCATTTTACACATGCCCCAACACCACGATGTTCTCCATTTCCATGTCCAATATCAAATAAATTCCACATATGTTGAATATATTTATTTCAATGAAAACAACATAACTAATCGAATGACCGAGAGGATTTAAATTAACCAATGCCACAACCATATGGTCATATCTAATGTTGGTTGAATTGAACCTCGATACATTGAATGATTGATAAATTACATTAAAACAATGTTAAACAAAATGTGTATCATATATACAATCATCACTGGTATAGAAATGGAAGTCTTTGATCAAATGATGATTATCATCATCGCTTTCCATACCAAAGACCACAATGTTCATGTCTTTTTCTTTTTTTCTAGGTTATAAATCCTGGGGGAAACCTCGAGTACTTCCCCTCATTTCAAGGATGGTACCTAGGGTAAACGCTATAATATTTAGGACTCAAGGCCAATCAACAACCGAGCTCGAAGTCGTTACAACAATATACTCATTATGAACTCAACATGTCACTTACAAGAATTGAACCCAAGTGGGGAGGATAACAATCATTCCTCCCAACCACATGTTATACCACAAATTGCCACACCAAATTTTCATTTGTGAGATGGCCTAGTCCATTCCCTAACTTACAAACTTAAATCTCTCTCTTCTCCATCAGCTTCATCTAAAAAACAACACTTTTGTTGCCATACACTATTCACCCATTTGCAAATCACGAACATACACTATTTTCTAGTGTGCAAACCGTGTATGCCCTCAATTTTATGAAAAAATAAAAATATTCCACATTTTCGGGCAGGGTTTTCGGTTGGGCTCGTTCCCAAACTTCCCTTGGCCCATACACAACGGAATATAACCACCCTAACCCCTTTAGGATGGCATATAAGCAACTATTGGGGGTATGGATGGGAGGACAACCTAGGTGCAAGATACTGACGAATTTGCAAGCTTCCCTATTTCCTTGATCCTCTGAGTAGCATCCCCCTGATCTGGAAACTTGTTTTCTAGCATCCCTTCCTCTCTCATATATGACTGTAGGGTGTGTTCCTATCCCTTCTGAGTCATTTGAGGAAGAGCCATTTTTTTTAGTTGATTCTTGAAGGGCCAGTGGAGGAACTTGGGTGGTTGGATTTGAGGCAGTGCCAGTAGTTAGAGTCAAGTTGTAACTACCTACTTATACTATTTTCAATAAAAGAGTTATCTTTCCCTCCATATATGTGTAATATTGCTTAATTTGTTTATATATTTTAACTTGCTTTACATATTTGAATTTGCACATTATATGTATAACTTGATTTCATAACTACCATGTTGCAGTATAGACTTGATCTGCTTTTGCAAGTTAGTATCGGTAGAGATCAAGATGGAATCAAAGGTCAAGAGTGAGGAATGACATCAAACATTAGGATACAAGGTGTGACCTCTTCTCTTCTCTCTTCCAAAGTAGTTATTTTATTTTGAGTTTGTCTGTGAGGGTACGGTTTGTCTTTTACATACGGTCAAGATTTGTTGTGACACAAACCCAAGGTCATAGGTTAAAAATACCATAACACCACCCAAGCTAAAAACCCAATTGAACACATTGTTCATGTCTATATAGAGCAAGGACAAGTATATTTACCGAGCCAGAATGATAATATTCACTTTGTATTTCCTTTTGTGTAACAAAATTATAGTTCTCTGCGAAAACAGTGACAAAATTATTCCCCTTGGAAAAACCTCATGACATTTTTTGAAATATCAATCTTACCACATGGTTCTTTGTGAATGTTTGATGTATTTATTTATTTTGAACTTCTTGATGAACATTGTCATGGGGATTCTATCCTTTAGTAAATCAATCTTTTTAGACAAAGCACCTGAAATTATGTGGTGTTGAGATCAACATATTCCTATCTCTTTCTATTGATGGTTATATTTGTCAACATTGGATCATTATGATCAATAAGGTACTATGTATGAAAGAAATCCAAATACGCAAAATGATTACATTTTTTCCACCAACACATTTTTTTGTAAAACACCTCATAAGGTACTCTTACACATAGAATTTTGGATATAAGGCACAAATTGTCAAAGGGGATGTGGGTGTGTGAAATAATATTTACCAATATCAAGGAAAGTGTGTTATGATCCAACGCCTTAAAAATTATAAGAATACAATGGATATAGTCCACTTCGAGGGGGAAACTTCATTTTACAATATATCCAATTCATAATACAATATGAGATGTGCTAAGATGATCCTAAGACTAGGTCTTCTTCGCATATGTGTGTGTGTGTGTGTGTAGGAGACAAAATGTACAATTATAATGAAAGGGTGCAATGAAGGGTTCTAGCCGACATACAAATATAACACTAGAAATGTAATAATTCAATATCTAGGGATTAATAAGGGTTTTTATACATAACATGGGGCTTTGTCTATGGCTTAACATGCCCCTCCCCTTCAAACAAGTGTTTTCCTCAATGCTTAACTAACCACGGATGTTTCTATATGAATAAATCATCTTCTCATGTCGCCTCTTCCATTGGTAGGTTCTTCCATTTGACGAGGTACTTAGTAATTGCTCAATTTCTCAATTGCTTAATCCTTGTTTCAAGAATTATTTCTAGTTCTAGTATGATTTTCCCTTCTTCATCAATCTCCGGTAAAATTGTTTGGATTAGGATCTTGTTTTTTATTACCTTCTTTAAGCAAGAAACATAGAAGACTGGATGTACACATGAAGATGGAGGCAATTCCAATTTGTAAGCCATACTTCCAATCCTTTGAAAAACCTTATAGTGGGCATAATATTTGGGTTCTAATTTATTGTCCTTCTTTTGTTGCTTGAGGAACATCTGTTTGTATGGTTGTAGCCTTAGAAATACTCAATCCCCTAGTTCAAAATCCCTTTAATTGTGATATTGATCTACTTGTTGTTTCATCCTATTTTGTGTCATAACCAAGTTGTCCTTCAATAGTTTGAGAACCTCTTGTTGATGCCCTATGTGATCCTCCATTTCTTGAACCTTTATAGTCCCTTTCAAGGGTGATGTGATGGATGGAGGATGATATCCATAAAGTGCTAGAAATGGAGACATTTTTTATGAATTATGGAAGGATGTGTTGTACCACCATTCTGCCAAAGGAAACCACTTGACCCATTGTGTATGTTTGGCATATGCAAAGCAACGATTATATCATTCTAGACATTTATTCACAATATCATTTTTCAAAGAAATGACTATATAGTTCTAGACATTTATTCTCAATCTCAGTTTGCAAAGCAATAACTATATCATTCTAGACATTTATTTACAATCTGAGTTTTCCCATCGGATTGAGGATGGTAAGATGAGTTATGAGCCAATCAAGTACCCAAACAAGAAAATAATTTAGTCCAAAATTTTCCAATGAAAATTGTATCTTTGTCACTTACAATAATCTTAGGGACTCCATGTAGAATTTGAACTATTTCCATGAATGTTGTGGTAACTATACTTGCTTTAAAAGGATGAGAAAGAAAGAAAAAATGGGAATACTTTTTTATTTGATCCACTCCTACCATGATGATCGTCTTTCCTTTAGATTTGGGTAATACAGTGATAAAATCCATTGAAACTTCCTCCCAACATTGACTTGGTATAGCTAATGGTTGTAGGAGACATGGTGTCTTGATTTTCTCTCCCTTATTCTGTTGGCAGACCACACATTCAGAAACAAAATTTTGAACATCAGTTTTAAGACCTTCCCAGAAAAAATCCTTCTTGTTCATGCAGTACATTTTCAAGAATCATCAATGTCCTCCTATAGGAGAAGTGTGCGATTCCAGGAGGATCTTCCATTTGAGTTGCGAATTATTACATAAATATAGACGATCATGATACCATACCAAATAATTTCTCCATATAAAATTATCTAATGGGATGGGGTCCTCTTTTAGTTGTTGAATGATATTCCATACTTGTTGATCTTACTTCCATTCTATCCTAGCTTATGTCACCCAATCAGAGTGCGAAATAGAAATAATACATATTGAACCTTATGTTCCTTCTTCTTTCCTTGAAAGGGCATCTGCCACAACATTATGTTTTCCTTTTTTGTATATAATTTAAAAGTAATAACCTAGGATCTTTGTAACCCATTTTTGTTTTTCTTCTGAAGATAATAGTTGGTCCAAGAAGTAATTCAAACTATCATGATCTAATCTTACTTTGAAGTGTCTTCCTATTAGGTAAGGGCACCATTTCTTAACTGCATGTAGTATGTATGGCCAACATTTTTTTTCATAAATTAGTTTGAGTAAGTTTTTTCCTTTAAGTTGGATGCTCTCAAAGGCAAGGGACCTTACTTCTTGCATTCAAATTGCACCAATTCCATGGCCTGAGGCATCACACTCCACAATAAATGTTTTTGTGAAGTTAGGTGTGGCTAGGATAGGAGTTGTACACATAGCCTCCTTAAGTTTTTCAAAAAATTTGGTTGCTACTTCAATCCCAGAAAATGCTTCCTTCTTCAATAATGTTGTTAAAGGTGTTGCTATTTGACCATATTTCTTGACAAACTTGCAGTAATAACCTGTCAATCCAAAGAATCCTCTAAGTTTCTTCAAGGTTTTTGGAATTGGTCATTCCCTCATAGATTTAATTTTGTTAGGGTCCACTTTTACACCTTCGTGAGATACAATATGACCCAAATATTCCACTTCAAACCCCAAAGGCACCCTTGGAAGGTTTTCCATAAAGTTGTTGCTCTTCCAATAGTTGTAATACTCTATCAACATGTCGTACATGCTCTTCCCAAGATTTTTTGTAGATTAGTATGTCATCAAGAAATGCTAACACAAATGATCTAAGGGCTTAAAAATAGAATTCATCAAGCTTTGAAATGTTGAAGGTGCATTAGCAATTCCAAATGACATAACCAAAAACTCATAATGACCTTCACATGTTCTAAAAATTGTTTTAGGAATGTCTTCCTACCTCATTCTAATTTGATGATATCCCAAATGAAGATCCAACTTAGTGAAGAAAATTTCTCCATGCAATTCATCTAATATTTCATCAATGATAGGAGTGGGAAACTTATCTTTGATGGTCATTTTGTTGAGTTGTCTATAATCTGGACACATACACCATGAACCATCATTTCTCGTAACCATCACGACGTGTGAAGATAAACTTTGGTTAGGTTGAATGATGCCAACCTCTAAAATGTATTGGATCATACATTCAATCTCACTCTTCTATGCATATGGATACATATAAGGCCTAATGTTAGGTGGTACACTTCCCAGTTGCAAATGAATGGCATGGTCATGATCTCAAGCAGGTGAAATACCCTTAGGAATTTCTCCAAATAACTTGGAATGATTGTTGACAACTATTTGGACACCCAATGGAGCAGAGGATATTCATGTTTGAACATATAGTGAACACAATGATGAAATTGCACCATGGTGTCCCTTTTTGAGTAATTTTGTCATGCTAATAGAGTTTATCACCTTAGAGGGTTTCTCTTGGATACCTCTAAGCTCAATCAATATCTTATGATGGTATGCATAATGAATTAATGATATGCATATTGAAAAAATAATGATGGTATGCATAGTGAAAAATTTAATGAATTATTATCAATTTTTTAGGGAAAATGTAGAAAATATATTTTGAGTTAACCTCACAAAATTTTCAACCAAAAGGTAGTTTATCATGTGAAAACAAACATTAAAAAAATGCCAAAAATTATCTAATATTGTTTAATTTAATTTTTAGCACAAAAAAACTTAGCATTAAGCCAAAATTACAAGAAAATCCTACAACGCACAATTTTCGGATTTCTCCATGTTTCTTCACTTTTTGAAAGTATAACCGCTACCAAATTATGTAAATTTTCTATCAAACAAATTAATATTAGATTGGAATCTATTGTCTTCTTACATAATGTTACCAAATTTTATTATAAATATTTAATTTTAATTAATTTACCTCTAAAACACACACATTCTCATTAAAAATTAATATTTAATTAAAATTCAATATTTCTAAAAATGCATAACCAAAAAATTTACTAAAATTGAATTGGAATAGCTTCAAACATTCTCTTCAAAATCTTATTTTTAGAGTTTCTAAGAGTTTATGCAACATTTTATAATTGGTCTAAATTAAAACCAACGTAGATCCATGTTAAAGAGGATCCAATATCTTAACATGTAATTTTTATTATTATTTCATTATATTTTATTTATTATTGTTGTTTTTTAAATTAAACGACTTTATTTAATATTTCATTTTATTTTTTTATTATTGTTGGTTTTTTTTACTTAAACCAACATTATTTTTTTATTAATTGAATTAATCATCTAATGCATCCTTACACTTTACACCTCAGCATCTCCCTCGTACTGAACTACAAAGCACTTCGCTACTCTCGGTAAAACAATAATAATTAATATATTTTTAATGTAATAAAATAAAATAGTATTGAAAGAATCATACCATCTATATATATTATCATGGAATATATATTTGGTCCAATTTAAAAATATAAAATTAAAAACATAGAGTTCCATATTATCATAAAATATTTATTTGTTCCAATTTAAAAATATAAAATTGAAAACATTGGGTTCAATAAATGTCACTCTTAGAAGGAGGAATCAATTCCAATGGATGCAATAGTTATGGAGCATGAATAACATTGGATGTGAGGCAACCAAAGCAAAAGAGAAGTAAGAAGACAAATTAGTTGTTGTAAAACTTCACTTTTATTATCTCATGTCTATATTGAAAATTTATGAAGGAAAAGGACAAAGTATGCTAGGGAAGACTTCACGTGGAATGAAGTATTATGTAAAATTACATTCGAGTGATTTTGTTTCATGATCATCAACATATTTGTAAAAAAAATATCAAAGAGTGATTTAAAAAACTAAGGGATTTGGAAGGCTAGGGGGCACCAAAATCTCTCATAAATATGGTTTTTGTATGTTTATTGGGGAGATTTTTCCATGAGCATTTTAAGTTTTCTTCCTATGAATTGAGAAGCAATGAATTGAGAAGCAATAGATGACCAAGATTAATTTTGATTGAGATTTTGGGTATTGATTTGAAATTAGTATTGACCTTTTTTTTACTATTCATAACACTTTAGAAGTTATTACGATGGATATCTATTTATTGTATACTTTTTTCACATTTTGGTATATATTCTTATTGTCTCTAGTTTAGATTTTTGCTACCACAAGTATGGAATTACCTCTTTTGGTTTGGTTGTAAGCTTTCCTCCGCTTATTGTTGATGATTAGGAATCTATTACAGTCTTTATCCAATGAACTTATTTCTAGTTATTATATGTGTTCATTTATGTTGGTTATATTCCTTACTCATTTCTATTAGATAACTTTGGATGATTTCATTTTTACATCTTGCATGGTAAATTAGATGCATTTAATTCACTACATCATAAAAAAGAAAACCTAAACAGTGGATTAGGTCGTTGGAGAGCATCTAGGATCTCTAGATGATATTCAAGTTATTGTTCAACCTCCTCGTGCTCTCTTTCTTGCCGCTCTATAACCATTTTGGCACCCCTACATTCCATAAAAGTTTGCATTAGTTTGTTTTTATCACATTTACGGTCATACACATGGCCGCCTTTGGCAACAGGAACATACAGACGCGCATGTTGTTAAGGGCCCCGCGTATATGATGGAGTATACGTGGCATGTACCAAGCGTGGGCATGTACAAACCTATCTACCTTTGAAATAATAAATGCAAAAAACTAAAAAGCAATGGATAGAATGGAAGAGGATTGAGAGCTTGTTTACCTCATCTAGACGATGACAGATCTAACACTCATAGCTCTGGTTATGGACTTCAAAAGTTCGGAACCTTTTGCCACTTAAAATTTCCTAATTTGTTAAAAATTTCATATAAAGTGTTTTTACTTCAATTTTTTCACTATTATATAAAATTTTAAACCCACTTTTATATAGTTTTTGTTATTTTTAGTCATTTAAATGCCTAATGGGTCATATTTATTGAGCAGAATGACCGTTTGAGTTGAGATTTTGCAAGGAGGGTGTTTATTATACTACTTATCGTTTCTGCTAGACCATTTTTAACAACTCTTTCAGGTAATGTTTATGTCACTAGCATATAGGTTAGGTTCATTTCGCCTTGCATATTTTGCATTATCAGTGACCCGTTATACATTTGCCTTAGTTTCAACCCCACTTATTGGAGACACCAACCTTTCCATTTGATTTAAGTGTCGTCAGTTCGTGGTAGATCCTACCGTCATGGGAATCCTAGTTAGCACATGTTTTACATTTTTGTGACCATGCTAAAAAAATTCTTAGGCTTGGGAATCATGTTAGTCCCATATGACATTGCATTGAAACCTCGTATTCTTCTCAATCTTATTCTTGTTATTTACCCACGAGGCTCCCATACTTATGTGTTAATTTTTATTATTGCATTGCATTCCAATGCTTGCACTTTTGAGTCTAATGTCAGCTTCAACTTGTTGTTACTTAGCCACTTCCTTATGCATTCTCATCAATTGCTAGCCTTGCATATTTTGTCGTTGCAATTTGACACTTGTACCTTAGGAGTAAACATTCCCTCGAGTGTCCATATCCTGCACATGCTTTCCTTGCATATGTATGTTCCTTGCGCTTGGACCTAGTTTTATTTTTCTGCGACACCCATTTCCTTTATGTATGCTAGCATTCTTTTGTTATTTTTCAAGCTTTATAAATATGAAAAAGACAAAAAAATCAAGTAACAAAAAAAGAGCATGGGAATGAGTCTTCTACACCATTATTGGTAGCGTGCGAGTCTCCTCTTAACAAAGCATAATTTTTTGAGTCTAGTCTCAACAATTTGGGTTTAGTATGGCTTTAGGAAATTGATCGAGTAACATAGAGTTCATACTCCTCCAGTTGGTTATCCTTCCGGTCACTATGGATAGTATGTAGTTGCCTCATGCATCACATACTTGTGTCAATATCCATTTCCAGTCGATGTTGCCTAAGTCACATATTGTGTCATTTTTTGTTCAGAGGAATTTTTAGCTCGTGTCGGCCATTCCGCATAATCCTTTGACTTTGCAATTTGGCCTTCCCCTATGTCAATTACATCTTATAATGAAAAGTATTGTTGTCCTTTACTCGTGTTGGTATGGAGGGTCCTCATTGACTTCCTGTCAAGGAGTTAAGATCTTATCGACTACGACAAATTGCTCTGATATTTTGACCTAGTCACACCCTGGGCCTATTTACATCATTAATATGTGACCTTGTGCTCAACAAATGACATTCCATCATTGGTCGTCGACTGAGTGGTTTCCCTTGTGTTCAATGGCAAGAACATTATTTTCACATTGGGATCTGTGCAATATCTTGGATTCCATTTGTCCCCATTGGTGGTTTCCTCACCTTTGCGACATTATTCAATATGAGTTGTTATTAAAAGGGTCTTCTTCATGCACTATTTACAAATGGTGCATGTGGGATATGTACCTCGTGGTGGTACTTTCAATATTTCATCTGAGTCCTTCCAAATATTTGTCCCTCTACTACTCCTTGGGTTGGATGATGGGGGATGCCTTAATTCCCTCCTTCCATTGGATCTCTTCCTATTGACTTCAACACATCTTACTCTAGGATAAGGATCTAGAGTCCTTATTAGTACCTTGGGGATTGCAGTTATCAGTGGAAGGTTCTCTTGCTATTGACAGTGGGAATACATTAATGTCCCATGATCGATAGATTCTACCAGGTGCTCGACATCAGAACCTCTATTCACATTTGTTAGATTGTACTAGGGACCTTGACACCCATTATCGTTATCGATGGGTTGTCTCATGTTTGTTAATGATATACATCAGTGACCGATAATCAAATGATGTCTTATTGTGCTCGACTTCAACTCCTCTATTCGCAGAGTGTAGACTTGTACCACGGTGATTGATTTGAAGACCTAGAGAACATAGTAGCATCACCCTCTTTATGTTGTTACATGAGTTGTGATTGGATAGTACCACTCCTCACATTGGTACTCGTTGTTATCACATGAACTTGTCAAAGTCATGTGGGTTTGTGGTTTCTACCTAAGTCTGTAATTTTTCCCTGTCTCTATCCTTTTTGTAGACCAAGTCTTAATTTTTCCCCTTCGGTCGACAAAGTCGTTTCTGTTTGCCCCTTTGTGTTTGAGCACTCATCTCCTTGGCCTCTGTCACTGATCCTTCTGTCTTCCCAAACCCACAACCATTTTTCCAAAAGATTAATCATGCAAGCCGCAGCCATGATCACAAAACACAACTTTCTTAACATTTTGTTTCAGGATTGAAGCATGAGAAGAAGGCAGTTTTAATCTTTTAGCGCCGAATTTTCCGAAGCTATCGAAGTCCTGAAGGCCCGAAATGGATCTGATTCATTGATCAGCAAGAGCCACGTGTCGTTAGATCCCTAGCTCTGGAGAATTTGCTTGGAACAAATAAAGTTTGACTATTGAAAGGCTCAAAGGCCGATCTACGAAGAAAATCTCGGTCGTTGTTTTGAAAGGGAAGATCTGATCCATTGATTTGGAGGGGGTAGATTTAAGTCGTTGATCGTGAGAGCCTCATCAGATCATGATATCGACAACCAGAGTCCATTGCGGGAACGCAACATGCTCGGGTGATAATTTTCTTTAGTGATCTCTCAATTGAAACCATGGTAAGTCAAGAGCGATACGTGGCGAAGGGAGATGGATTATGGGCCCAAAAGTGGTCTAAATCCAAACCACCTTTGAGTAGCCCCACAATCAAGTGCTCATATAACATCCTATCAAAGAGCAGTGTGTGGTCGTCCCCTGAGCATTAAGTCGCGTCGCAATCCTAAGGAAAGGTAGTTAATGGAAATGGGGGCGGCAATTGAGACCTCGTCTCACCCCATAAATGGAAAACATGCAGAGAGCGGTCGTGAAGGAAGACTGTCAATTCAAAGCTTCCTTCTGGACAGATTTTCCTTTAAAGCACATAACTGCGCTTGGCTCGCATCTGACATAAGGAGGCCTCCACAGGCTGACAGAGTAGGTGTCGACTGGAAACTTTGAATGCAGGGGTCCGATCACATTCCTGGTGGTTGCAACATTTTTAGTATATATAGGCAGTTTTGATATTTTGTTATGGTCGAATGGTTGATCTAGGCTCCCTGCTATTGTGATATTTTGATTGAGAACAACTGGTTCTCTAGTTATGTATTTGTTTTTTAGACATTTTGATTAATCTAAGTCATCTTTCTTACTCCATCTTATTTGCCTCTGATACTGAGAGAGTTCATGTTTGATTGATTCACATGGATTGTTGTAACTGTATTATGATAAATGTTTGATTATAGTACTGTTATGATCTCTTTCAGCTTCCTTGAAATTTGAATCCAAGAGGACCTTGTGTTTAATTCTTTCCTCCTTAAGATGCTGGAAAATCTGATGTTCATAGTAGACCTCTACACCTTTCTCACTAAATCTTCCTCCTACTCACCCTTACTCCAACTTACTGACTGAAGTTGATTCAAGACCTCAATGGTTGGTGCATGCTAGTCCAGATTTCTGAGTTAGAACGTTATTATCATTGAGTCTTCTCCATTTGACCACCTAAAACTCATTTACATTTACTATATAAATTGATGGGTACTGGGCTTATTCTCATTACAGTCTGAGGGTGATTCCTAGTGCTAACATAAATGGTGTCGTTGTTGAGGACAGATTTGAGCATATTGAAGAGCTCCCTCGGAAGAACGACATAGATCCAACTCTTGATGGTAGACAAGAGAGGGACACAGAAAATTGATCGTAATCATCTACCTGGCGACTCCACAATCAGAGACTCAACTAGGGAGGATCCTGCTAATAGAAAGATGAAGGGAATGACTAGGTATCAACTTATGAGCTTTCTTCATGAACTTTTGTTATTCTTTATCAACTAATTTTTGTTTTTCCCTTCACATATAAAGAGGATCATATTGTGTTTTGTTTATTCGGTTGATCACCAACCTTCCTTTATATATCCATCCTTGGAAGAAGAAGACCTGCTTTCTACCTGTGTTGTAGATTCTGATATTATATCCTCAGCTCAACCTACTCATAAATATGAGCTTCATATTGAAACCCCTCCTGAACTTAATTACCCTTGCAACCCTGAGGAGGTTGAAACTGATCCACAACCTCCTCAAATCTCATCACATCCTATTGTTACTATTAAGCCTTGCCATCAGTTTGTTAAGCCTCATATTCAGCCCACTAGTTTTCAAACTAGAATCAGAGACAAGTTGTTTAAACCTTTAAAGCTTCCATATCATCTTCATCCTTATCCTCCTGATTTCTTTAAGTACTTTCCCCATTTTTCTGGAGAGGATCATGTTACAACTGTGAGGCATGTGGAGGCTTTCGAGAACTTTATTGATCAGTTTCAGATAATTTATGAGGATGTTACCATGAGGTTGTTTTCCAAATCCTTGTTAGGAGATGTTGGTGTATGGTTTAAGGGTTTGGGAACTGACTCCATTGGTTCCTGGGTTGAATTATGCAATACATTTTTAAGGTATTGGGGTGATAACAAGTCATTTGATCAATACCTACGTGAGTTCACTACTTTGAGAAGGGGAAAAAGGGAAGTTATGTCTGCTTTTAATCGAAGGTTTCATATCTTGTATTGCAACCTGCCCCTGGAAATTAAACCTTCTAAGACCGCTGCCATGGTGTATTACATAGTGTCTCAGCACTCTGACCTTGTATTTTATCTTAGGGAAAGAAAATCTACATCTTATCACAGTTGTTCATGGATGTTGAGGAAGTGGAGGAGAACCTTTGAGCTTGTGGCAGGATTCAAGGTCGGTATCATATCAAATCTGAACATGAGAGGGGTTTTACTTACTATCCCTATGAAGGAAAGACTGTGGATGATTTTGTCTTCAAAGCAGGTATCAATGAGCAACCCTGTCTTGATGAAAATCAAGTGTATGAACAGCTGGAAGCAACAGTTACTATTGTTCCTGAAATGGATATTTTTAACACTTATATTCTTAATGAAATTATTGTTTTAAAGGTTGATCATGGATGTGAAAGGCAACCCATTTTTTATCAATATTCTAGTGATGATGAGCAGCAAACTTATCTTATATTTGATCACTATGAAGACAGTAAGGATGATGCAGAGGTTGGCCTTGTCACAGAAGACATAACCCGAAGTTTTGATCAGGACCAACCCTTAGCTGAGGCACATGAAGAAATCGTTTATTCGCAGCTCGAAGTAAATCCACAGTCATCAGTGGATCGACAGCCGCCTACGTCCATCCTTCTTCCACTTGTACCTACAATTCACAGCAAGAAACTTTTCGACCCATAGATGCATGTGGTTGTCATTCAATCAAGTGTGCCTGTAGAGGACATCAAGCCAGTTGTCAGTAGCTTTGAAACAATGAAGGTAACCTTTCATAAGTTAATCATGTGTTGCCTTCAGTTTCATGACCCTGTCGATGAGTACATAAAGTTACACTTTTCAAATGCTTTGGAGCATGCGGGCTTGATCTTTTTATCAACATTTGAAGGTAATATGGGTGATCATAAGAATGAAATTAGTCAGTTGTCATGTTTTCCTTGTCTTTTATGGATCATTTGCAGTGAAGCGAAGGATTCAGTTATCAAACAGTTTGAATGGCTATGGTGGAAGTTTGCTTTCACCTAACATTTTGTAAAAGTTAGTTAACTTAGGTTTTGTACATAAATAAGCTCCCTCAGGAGCAGGTGTGTTTGCTTTCATTTTTAGAATAGTGTACTTGTAGGCCTATTTTCTTCAATATGATGTTTCAGAGCATGACTCCATAACCCAACAGCTAAGGCACTGGAATTACTGGTTCTTGGCAGCTCGCAGGGAGCATGTCATCCCATGTGGAGTCAAATGTTATCACATGAACTTGTCAGAGTCCTGTGGGTTTGTGGTTTCTACCTAAGTCTGTAATTTTTCCCTATCTCTATCCTTTTCGCAGACCAAGTCTTAATTTTCCCCTCAAGTCGACAAAGTCGTTTTTGTTTGCCCCTTTGTGTTTCAGCACTCATCTCCTTGGCGTCTGTCACTGATCCTTTTGTCTTCCCAAACCCACAGCTAGTTACCCAAATCCTTGATTGTGCAAGCCGCAGCCATGATCACAAAACCCAGCTTTCTTAACAGTCTGTTTCGGGATTGAAGCATGAGCAGAAGGCAGTTTTAATCTTTCAGCGTCGAATTTTCCGAAGCTACCGAAGTCCCGAAATGGATCTGAGTCATTAATCAACAAGAGCCACATGTCTTCAGATCCCTAGCTCCGAAGAATTTGCTTGGAACAAATAAAGTTTGACTATTGAAAGGCCCGAAGGCCGATCCGCGAAGCAAATCTCGGTCGTTGTTTTGAAAGGGAATATCTGATCCATTGATTTGGAAGGGGGGAATTTGAGCCGCTAATCATGAGAGCCTCATCCAAGATCGTGATATCGACGACCACAGTCCATTGCGGGAACGCAACATGCTCGGGTGATAATTTTATTGACTGGTCCCGCAATTGAAACCATGGTAAGTCAAGAGCGATACGTGGCGAAGGGAGATGGATTGTGGGCCCAAAAGCGGTCTAAATCCAAACCACCTTTGAGCAACCCCACAATCACGTGATCATATAACATCCTATCCAAGAGCAGCGCGTGGCCGTCCCCTGAGCATTAAGCCGCGTCACAATCCCGAGAAAAAGGTAGTTAATGGAAATGGGGGCAGCAGTTGAGACCTCGTCTCACCCCATAAATGGAAAACATGCAGAGAGTGATCGTGAAGGCGGACTGTCAATCTAAAGCTTCCTTATGGACATATTTTCCTGTAAAGCACATAACTGCGCCTGGCTCGCATCTGACATAAGGAGGCTTGCACAGGCTGACAAAGTAGGCGTCGACTGGAAACTTTGAATGCAAGGGTCCGATCGCATTCCTGGTGGTTGCAACATTTTTAATATATATAGGCAGTTTTGATATTTTGTTATGGTCGAATGGTTGAGCTAGGCTCCTTGCTATTGTGATATTTTGATTGAGAACAACTGGTTCTCTGGTTATGTATTTGTTTTTGAGACACTTTGATTAATCTAAGTCAACTTTCTTACTCCATCTTATTTGCCTCTGATACTGACAGAGTTCATGTTTGATAGATTCACATGGATTGTTGCAACTGTATTATGATAAATGTTTGATTATAGTACTATTATGATCTCTTTCGGCTTCCTTGAAATTTGAATCCAAGAGGACCTTGTGTTTAAGTTTTTCCTCCTTAAGCCGCTGGAAAATCTGATGTTCATAGCAGATCTCTACACCTTTCTCACTAAATCTTCCTCCTACTCACCCTTACTCCAACTTACTGACTGAAGTTGAGTCAAGACCTCAATGGCTAGTGCATGCTAGTCCAGATTTCCGAGTTAGAATGTTATTATCATTGAGTCTTCTCCATTTGACCACCTAAAACTCATTTACATTTACTGTATAAATTGATGGGTACTGGGCTTATTCTCATTACAGTCTGAGGGTGATTCCTAGTGCTAACACTCGTGAAGGATCAATTTCCAGCTCTTGCCTCCAGATATCCTTCACTAATTTTGAGACATAGATCCACTCTGTATCTTTTTCATGGCTATGATCTATGATTGGCATGGATCCACTATGTATCTCTTTCGTGGCCATGATCATTGCTTTCTATATATACATTTTACATGGATCTGCAATGTACTTGATTGGTGGCCATGCTTATCATCACACTTGAGTATGGGTATGTCTGCCTTGGGAATTGAGTATTATAACTTATTTATGTGTTTGATTGTTGTCCTTAGATTGGATTATGGTGACCTTCACCCTAGTACATTGCTCTTTTGAATACTTGTAATGTATTTCGACCATCAATTTCTCTTATGACCTCACACATTAGGGGGCATCTGTTATAGCATCAATTGTCACCCTTGAAGCATTGACAACCTTATTGGCCTGATCCCTATAATATTTAAAGACTATTATTCCCCATACCTACTTAAGACCTTCTAAAAAACAGTTTTCTAGAAGATGTACATGCCCTCACAGTTATGGTACTCATGTACATGCAGGCCACCGAAGGGACAGTCGTGTACATGTCAGAAAATGATTTAAAAAATATAAGTCTGCCTAATTAATGGTGAGTTACAAGTTTGGTTAGTTTCCTAACTCCTTTTACCCATACTCAATCGTCTCTAACCAACTAGAGACTACATATAAGGAGCATTTTTCCAAGAATAAAGATAATCACAAGTAATGGTTCTTTGCACACATTAAGCAAAAATCTATTTGGCTAACCCTACCAAGTCTGTAAACACCTATTCATCCCTATTGTTGTTGGTTTGACCTGAAAACCCTTGTTTCCAGACCTCTTTTTTTATCACCAACTTATCTTGCAAAGAGTTTCCCCTTATATCCCTTCGGGGTCGTGGTTGATTTGAAGTCAATACCATCTCATATAGTAGGACCAAGGGTGGAGGAACCTGGAATCTCTCTCAACATGGCAACACCGTGCAGGTCAGGTATAAAGTTGTAACCACCTTAACTGTTGAATAAAAATAGAAACTCTTTCCTTTGAAATATGTTGTGTTTGTAATGTTTTGGTTGCATACGATCTTCGTTTTAAGCGCACGATAGCCTGTTGGAAAGGTCTATTAGAGGACTACACATTTTTTTGTTATATATATAAATTCATTATAACTGTGGCGAGCCCTAAAAGTTTAGGGCCTAAAAACGACCCCGCAAGTAAGGGACCCGAAAACTAGGGAAAAAACTGCCAAACTGGAAAACTGCCAAAATGAGCCAGTTGGAATAGGTGGGAGGCCACCGACATCCATCTGGATCAATCCTCCCTCCTTAAGAAGCAATGATATCCATTGCGTTGATTTCCCCCATCAGATGAGGAAATTTTTGTTGAATTTGGCCCCGGGTGAGCCATTTGCCTTGGTGCAAGGGTTGCCCTGCTTTGATAACTCGATAAAGTTGGATCCTTTGTTGGCGAGTGCCCTTGATCTGTTTGTCTACAATCTGATCACTAGATTCCTGTTGTATGCAGTCAGGGTTGAGTTATGTTGGTTTTAGTTGTTCTGATATCTTTGAGGTGCCCAATAATGGTGGGAAATACGATCGAAGGATATCCACGTTGAACATTGGGTGCAAGCCAAGGAAATGAGGAATGTTGAGCTCGAAAGTGTTATCATCCACAACCTTGGTTATGGTGTATGACCCATAACAGAGTGGGTGAAGCTTCCTATGGGGTCATGTAAGGCGCTCTTTCTGCAAGTGCAACCAAACTTTGTCAGCCACATGAAACTTATGTGGCACCTAATGTTGATCATGGCACTGCTTGTACTTGTCATTGGACTTCTGTAGGATATCCTGAACATGTTGGTGGATATGCTGGATTCGCTCAATGAACTAGGTGGCTTTGTCAAGATCAGTTGGAGCAGGAGATGATTCGGTCGAGGTGACCGCAAGGGGTAGTGCAACATCTATGGGACCCAATGGTTGGAATCCCAACCCCACATGAAAGGGGTCGTGGTCGATTGAGCTATGAAGGGCTCAGTTGTAGCTATGTTGAACATAAGGGACACTCTCATCTAATGTGCAAGGCTGCTTGGAAAATATACATGTGCAAGATATGCACGATCATTCGATTTACGACCTCGATTTGGCCATCTGTCTGGGGGTGGAAGGTCATGGATTTGGTGAGATTGGTGTCTAGCAGTGACCAGAGGCTTGACCAGAATGTGCTGAGAAATCGACTATCACGATCTGAGACAATGGTTTGTGGGATTCCAAAATGTACCCAGACTCGTTCAAAGAAGAGCTTGGCAGTGGCCTATGTTGTGATAATCTTCTTGCAGGCGACCATAATCGCCATCTTAGAAAAGCGATCCACAACCACAAAAACACAGTCATTGCCCCACTTAGTGGACAGGAGGTTCGACATGTAGTCCATTGAGATGGATTCCCATGGCCTGTCAAGAGTAGGCAGAGGGGTGTACAGGCCATGTTTCTTAGTGGTCGGTTTGGAAATCGCACAGGCAATGCAGGACCAGATATACTTGCTGACCTCTTGTCGAAGTTTCGGCTAGTAGAAATGTTTCTGCAGCATTTCCATTGTCTTTTCAACGTCGAAGTGTCCTACCACCCGACTGTAGTGGGCTTCTCAGATCATCTTCGCTCGCTCACTTGATGGAATGTAGATATGGCCCACATGACACAACAATCCATCCTAAAGATGGAAATTAGCGACAACTTTGTTTGCGCCCAACATTTGGTAGGTGGTGGCGAAGTCTAGGTCTGCCTGATAAAGTTGGGGCCATCCAAAGGTCTCGTGGCCGCAAGAGTCTAGCACCATGGTGAGTGTCACGACAGGCGATTTGCTGAGGCAATCAACGACGCGGTTGGTGCTTCCAATTTTATACTTGATGTTGAGGTGGAATTGTTGCAAGTATGTGGACCACTTCTGATGGCGGTCATTCTGCAATTTGCCTTATGTCTGCATGAACTATAGTGAGTTATGATCAGTGTGGATGAATGTCTCCTTCCCAAGAATGTAATGTCTCCACTAGCGGGAGGCTTGCACAATGGAGTACATTTCTTTGTCGTAAGTAGGGTACTTACGGACAACATATGATAGTGTCTCACTATGAAAGGTCATGGGGTGGTCGTGTTGAGTGAATGACACCCACAACATAGTCTGAAGCATATGTCTCGATCTCAAAGGGTTGTTGAAGTTCTGGTAGTGAAAGTACTGGGACCGAGCATAAGCGCTGCTTCAAATCATCGAACACTTGTTGTTGGCACCAGCCCCACACAAATTTATCCTTATCGCCACCCCTGGTTACTTGGTTGAAGGCCCATGCAATATGCAATAATCCCAACACGAACCTATGGTAGAAATTGGCAAGGCCCAACAAGCTCTGAAGCTCAGTGAGTATGGTTGGGGTTGGCCAGTCACAAATAACTTGGATTTTGGTTGGATCCACATGTACACCATGCTGATCAACGATGTAGCCCAGGTAATCAACCTTGTCCATGCCAAAGGAGCATTTTTCCAAGTTGGCATAGAGTTGGTGCTGCCGCAGGGTGTGCAAAACCTGTTCAATATGTTGCAAGTGTTCTGCCCAAGTCTTGATGTAAATGAGGATGTCATCCAAATACACCACTACAAAAGTATTAGTGAATGGTCGCATGATACCGTCCATCATCCTCATGAAAGTGGCTTTAGCATTTGTCAAACCAAAGGGCATGAACAACCATTCAAAAAGACATTCCTTTGACTTGAAGGTGGTCTTCCATACATTTGTTTGTTCTATAGGGACCTGGTGGTAGCCATACTTCATATCAATCTTACTGAAGTATTTGGCCCTCGTGAGCTGATCAAGGAGGTCGTCGATTCAGGGAATCGGGTACTGATTTATGACCATGATTTTATTCAGGGCCCGATAATCAATATAGAGTCACCAGGTTCCATCTTACTTCTGTACCAACATGATTAGGCTTCTGTGAGGTGATGAGATGGGATGGATGTGCCCCTTGTGGAGCAGTTCTTGGATCTGTGGCTTGATCTCCTCATTCTCTAATAGAGAGTGATGGTAGACTGACCCATTGGGAAACGGTGCGTCAGGGGTCAGATCGATGAGGTGCTTGACCCGACAGTGCAGAGGTACCCCAGTAGGCCAGGAGAAGATATCTGAGTATTCTTCCATGACCTTATCCACTTGATTCTGTTGTGTGGAGAGGTTGACCGCAGAAACCCTAGATGTGGCTATGATCTTTCGCTCATTCTGAGAGCGAATCATGAAGAATAAAAATTTCCCTGTCTGAGAGATGACCTTTCTGCATTGCTTGGCAGAGATCAAGGAAATAACATTGGGTGGGACTGCCTCGGGTATCCTGCACAATTTCTTGTTCAAAGTAATAATAACACTTCGAGGCCTAGAATCATATACAACATGATGTTTCCATAAATATGGTTGGCCCAAAAGAACATTACAAACTTCGAGAGGGGAAACATCACACAATACCTCGTCTTTGAAGGGCTTGATGTCGTAAGACATGCGACATTGTTGGTTGACGTGGATGTTGCTTTCTTAGCAGAGCCATTCGATGGTGTAGGGCTGCGAGTGTGGCGTTGTTGGCCGGGCGAGCCGTTTGACAACCTCTAATAAGATGAGGTTCTTCTGGCTACCACTATCAACGATGAAGTGAAACAGGTACCCTTCACCCACATCTGTGAATGAAAAAGGCTCTCGCCTTCCTCTGGCTCGTCTAGTTCACCAGGTTGGAGCTTAGTGGTGGCAACAATAGCATTGGGTTATGCGTCAATGATCTATCTCCCCCTTTCTGGTTATAACTCAGAGTCGGAACCTGCATCTGATTCAGAGGCTTTCACCTCAGCCACCAGCGACTGCTCCGAGTGGCAATCAACAATGTTATGTCAAGGGCTCTTATGGAAGTCGCACCACTTCGCGGTATCTTTCTTTATCTTTCCGGTGTCATTCTTTGCTTGAGGCTTGAACTGGTTGTCCTGAGGTTGTTCGTCTTTGCTCTATCCTTTGTTCTACGGGTTGGGGCCGCCCTTTCTTGGCTTTTTCTGTGAGGGGCTCCTAGGCCCAAATTGTTGCGTCTTTTGTTTGAGCTTATGCTCAATTTTGACAGCATATCGGTAGGTCGTACCCAAGGATGAGATGTACATAAACTCCATCTTGGCCTGGATGTATCTATGCAAACCCCCGTGATACTTGAGCACTAGATGTCGCTCATAATCTTTGATACCCAGCTTGGTGCACAATATATGGAAGATATTTGTGAACTCGGGCACCACTTGGTCTCTTTCCTACTGTAGCGTGGTCCATTTTGTGTACATGTCGTCATAACTTCCAACAGGGTAGTATTGTTCCTTAATAACATCCTTGAAGGACTCCTATGTGACTGCGACTGTAAATAATGAGGGTTCCTCTTTTTCCTTTTGTTGACAGAAAGTTTCCCACTAATATTTGACATGGGGGACGACTTTAAGGAGCGCAAAAGTAATATTTTCTCTATTCGAGAAGTTATGGACATAGAAATACCCTTCTAGCAGATTCAACCATTTGTCTATCACATCTGCATCTATCTAACCTTCAAATATAGGAATATCAAAGTTGATTTCTACCTTGAAGGGGGTGGTGCCTCCATTTGAGGAAGATGTGTTGCCTGTTGGTAGCAGCCAAAAAAATTGCGCAAAACTATCCATCATCTCGTTCCTCTGTTGTGTGAGGGATTCCTCGAGCAACATATTGAAGGGATCTCATGTCCCGTCATATTTCTTTTCTTCTGCCATGAGTGTTCGTTTGAGCGTGCAAGAGCTTTTGTCCTCAAGAGAAACAAGTTCGAGACCCAATTCTTTGTACCCTAACCTTGTTGGGGACATGCATTAAGAACGACAACGAGCAGACCGCTCTGATACCACTGATCCATAATATATTTGCAGAACGAAATGAATACATATTATTATCAAAAGATGCTTAATATAGAATAACATATATACAAAAAAAATGGTTCTGTTCAATAAGGAAATAAGTTGAAACTGTAAAATGTAGTGGAAACAAGCTTGTTAGAATGGTGGTGGCTTATCTCTGAGAAGAGATGTGATGGTTGCGCTCATTCGCAAGAAGATGATTACAATGAGGCTCTAAAGGCATTTTTACAATAAACAGGAATGTCAAAAACCCTAGACATCCAAAAACCTAACCCTAGGAGATGAAGCGCCAAAAGTCATATGGACCTCGTTTGGGTAAGTTAGTACATCAACTTCCAAGGGTCTTAACTTTTGCATACGATCTTTGTTTTAGGCGCATGATAGCTCATTGGAAAGGTCTATCCGAGGACTACACATTTTTCTACTATACATCAAAGGTCCCTTAAAGAGTCCATTCTTGACTAACCTGGCCTTGGACATAATCCCCTAATAGATAACCAAGCGAGCAAAAACTATACGCTTATAAGAAAGTTGAATTGACTAAATGTTTTGAAGTCCATGAACCCAACTATCCTTCTACTCATTGGAGCAGCAATGTGTATTAATGACTAGGGATATTGAGTGTCCTTTATGAAGTATGGCATACAATCATTGAGAGTCATATTATAACAATAGATTGCCAAAGCACCAACCCCAATCCCTCCAAAATAGTCCAAGAATCCCAATATTCATTTTAAACATATCTAACTTTGAAATGATTCCTATCAACTTTGTAATCAAAATATGGTCAAGAGCAAGAAGATGATACTCCTTAGCAAAGGCACACCACTCCTTCCAAAAATGAGAAGCAAAATCCCATGAATCACACAATAAGAAGATGTCCTTTCTACTTAGTTGAGAAGCTTGGATCAAGGCAACTTTGCAATCCAAGATCCTTTCTCTTGCCAACTCCAAATTGGCTGATACGCTAAATCCCAACATACCTAGCTACGTTCTTAGTGTCAATGAACCAAACCTACAACAACTTTCCACTCTGCCCAAATACTCCTGAAGATAATAGAATCCAATACTTGAAAAAGCTAGGGTGATGAGATAATATCACATAACCCAAAACCCCTTGAACTCTCCTCATATGTTTCATATTGATCACTTGATGTTGAAACAAAACTTGCCAATCTATTGGACTCTTGAGAAAACACAATACACATTTGGTCTTCTACTGGTTCCTTGGGACGTGTGTGCAATATTACATTGGCTAATTGAGACAACCCAAATTTAATTTGTAAATAGAGAAATAAAATAATACATAAATAACATACCCCTCGAAGTGGCATTGCAAGAGTGTCGTGGGATCATAATCATGGCAGACTTTGATAGATTTGGTTATTAAGTATATATTTTGTTAAATTGATTTTATAATTTAAAATCAAATCATTAACATTGTATGATAGCTAGTTAAATAAAATCCTTAAACTTAGTTATCATTAACACCAATAGGTTATTGTTAACATACGAACATGATGTGGTTCAAATCATTAATAATGTTATTGTCGATATTACATATCACGTAGAGGATACTATTGGATTGTCTTTTCAAATGTTTATTAGCATCAATTCTCTCTCTCTCTCTATATATATTATGTCATACTTGTAATACATTTATATATCAAACAACGTCAACTAACCATCAAATTGAATGTGTCAGTAATTACATAATTTGTAATATTAAATTAATAATAACCACATCAAACAACATCAACCAACCATATGCATGATATGAAAAAGGCATAATATCAAATAACCATGGGGATACATCTCAAATATATAAGAATGATAACAAAACATAAATATACATGTCCATCAATGTCACTAGTTGCCAACGACACTAGTGTTAGGTCAAGCACTAGAGCTAGATGCATCAATACTAAAAGGCACTCCACCACTCCTAAGAAAGACATCAAACTAAGCATGCAATGTATATAGGATCAATTGGTGGTGCATATGGATTAGGTGGAGCATTTGACACATGAGGAGCAAGAGGTGGTTGAAGAGGTACTGCAACATGTGGAGTAGGAGGTGGTTCAAGAGCGTCTTCTAGAGCATTAACCTCGGGCTTGGCTAGGGAGGTATTAACAAGTAGCATTGTCAACCACACAGGCTATCAACTCATGATTAACATCACCACTATCAGTATCATATGATAGCATCAACTGCATCATATCTCAAGGCCATACTCCAACTGAGTAATCATGCATGATGTTGAATAAGTCACTCACTCAATAGAGTGATACAAGGACCATTCTTCTAATCCGAACATACATCCTAGAAGAATGATTGTCCCAACAGATGTTGAATGTCCTCAATGGCTCCAACAACCATCCTCTCCACTGCATCATCTCTAAGTTGTATGATCATGTCTAAGTTGTACTAGCATGATGCTCTGCATCATATCTAAGATGTACTAGCATGATCGTATCTAACATGATGCAGAGTACCATCTACATCATCTATAGACTGTACTAGCATGGTGTCAATGCACCATCTCTAAGTTGTATTCGTATGATGTAGACCAATGCCTCTGCATCATATCACTATCCATCTAGCTGGAAATCACCTCCAACATTAGTGGTAGTCTCCATGGAAATCAGATAGTAGTATACAGTTGCTACAAAGCCATCCAATAGAACACAACTGTGTCTCTCCATAGTAGTACACAACTATTGTCCAGTGATACACAACCACTCCTTGTAGCACACAATTACTAACCGGTGATACACAATCACTACCAGTGAATCACATCCACCACAGTAGTATACAACTATTGTCCATAGACATACCGTCTCCATAACAATCATATCATCTGATATCAACCTGCATTAACAGTATCATGATACAAATTGAGTCATCTGGGCCATTCTTCCACTCACATCTGTGATATGGAAGAGAATCTGCTCTTAGAAAGTTAAGCATCAACCATGGGTTGTCTAGACTATTCTTTCCAAGCATAGAAGAATAATTGTCCCTAATTGTTGAACCTGGACCATTCAACCTAACTGGGACATTCTTTCAACATGATTCACAGTGCAACCTGGAGAGAATGAGTCTTCCCTAGGGAATGATTATCAAGACCATTTCCTATGGAAATGATTGTCCTGCACCAACCTCCT
This sequence comes from Picea engelmannii, assembly GCA_009831015.1. Taxonomy (NCBI): domain Eukaryota; kingdom Viridiplantae; phylum Streptophyta; class Pinopsida; order Pinales; family Pinaceae; genus Picea; species Picea engelmannii. Next base: position 221 of record WSFP011405383.1, on the reverse strand, counting down.
ACATCAGACCATTCTTCGAAACTGCTCACAATTGTGAACTTCAAAAGAATGACTGCCCAGAGAGGTAGACCATTCTGCTTGACCACTTCTTAGAGTGACTTCCAAAGAGAATGATTGTCCTAGACCATTCCCCCACACTGTCCACAAGGGAAATCACTGTATATGGTACATCAACAATTTGTCGGACCATGACTATCTGTCTAAAATCTTAGACCACTTTC
>WSFP011405373.1:0-25628 GCA_009831015.1 Picea engelmannii | reverse complement strand
TTTTAGTATTTTGAGTGAGTTTATGATTAAATATTGGAAAAATAACATGTTTTCACTTATACATCAAAGTGGGATGATTTCTATAATGTTTACAGGTGCATTTTAATACTCCAACCAAGTCATATGATGGACTAGAATAAATCTTCTTTTCACATCAATTTCCATTCTCTAGTTTTAGATGTAAAGTAATTTAGTGTAGTGTATTATGTTATGGAATAGTTGTTACTTTTATCTTAGGAGAACTAAGCTCACTCCAAATGGATCAAGGAAACATTTTATTTCATTGTAAACAGTTGTGCATATTGGTATGTATATATGCTTGTTTTTGCTGTAAATATTTCAATAGATTTATATGCTAGGTATTGGGGAATTGAGAGTGATGTGAGGGGCATAAGATATTATGCCTTCATGTGGTTGGCCCTATTTAGTAGAGAATAATTTACTGGAGTTGTTTATTATTGGAGAAAACCTCCCTCGATCCAACAGAGAAAAAAAAAATTCAATGTTGACTTCGTTGCTACTACTTCAAATCAAGGGAGGTAGTTTGATCAAATATTAGATGTGTGGCTCCAATAAAATATTCTCAAAACCAAGAGGAGCTCATTCAATTATTTTCTGACACTCTCATAAAAATGCATCTTAGAGTAATTAATGCACTACAAATACGACTTGTATTTATTTTGTAGATATTTATGGAGATTTAATGATTTTGGATGGTACTTTAATATATTTCTTCATCAAGTGAGGGAAGCTCAAGAAAACTAAAGGGTCATACAATTGAAGAGAAACATGTGGGGGAAACCATTCAAACTGTGCCAACCAGTTCATCAGATCATGTGTTATTTCTCCTTTAAACATAGTTTATATAGCCATCAATTTTGGTTATGTTTAATGTTTATGAATTGTTATGTGATTATTTATTAATGCATGGTTTTCTATGTGATAATTTATTGAGATATAACATATGTTTAGTACTTGTCATGATCTCGTCTTGCATCCAATAATGGTAGATATGAGTCCATTTATATGAGTGAAATAAACCTTAGCTTCATGTAGGGATTGATGAAGCGTTAGTTCATGCATATACTTCTATGGCATACATTGGAATGGCTATGACTCTCACCACTAATCTCAAGAGAATGAAAAGGCTTCATGAAGATTGTAAAGACAATGTGATAAAAACAATTGTACATTGCAACAATACGTTGAAGAATCGACATTCAATATTGAAGATATTGCCTTGAATAATACTTCATATAATGTAAATATTGTTATGAATCAATGTTGAAGTTTGATAGGATTAATGGTATAAGTATGATTTTCTTTAGTTTGTATAGTTTTAAGGACTCTTTGAGGAAGATAAAGAAATACAACTTTTTATGTGAGAGTCATCACAAGAGTTTAATTTGTTTTTTGGTTTACTTTAAGTTTGAAAAATTTGGATTCACGAGCTCATTGTCATTGGTTCTCACCCACTCTCACTTCTTAAATCCATCACATTTTGTTGTAGTTTTACTTTCAAAATAAATAAAAAATCTTCACCTTCATTATGCAGGGACATTTTCTAGAAATGCATGCTAAGAAACTTCCCATTTTTTCATTTCAGAACCTGTATATGCATTTTGGTTAACAGATCAACAAGAAACAATATGGTTATTTAAATGTTTCACTCTCTTGTCATGTCAAAATCCTATCCTTTCACTTCCAACAGTCTTGTAAGAACATTTTGGAATCCTTTAGTAGTGCACCATTAGCATTGGTAGCCTTTTTGTAGACTTAGTAAAAGCAATATGGACAGCAGATCTGATCACCCTTACAACATGTTGAAATATGATATTTCCTATGAGACTTGGGTGGCTGCAAAGAAGGAACACCCTAACACTTGTGGGTTCATTTGGCATTGGGATAGAACCTTTACATTGTTGATCCTTCACTTTTGTTGATCACCCTTCGCCCATGTACACTTGCTTTATATAGATCTAGCCATTTCAACAATTATGATAAAGCATCATGATTGGAGCTTGGTGTATGGATTCCTTCACTTACATGGCCACTTTTGGCACATGGAGTTATTATTGACATGTTTGACTTCTACATCTAATTGGAGCTAATACTCTGCTTAGACCTCATTTCAAGGGCCTTTCTATACTTACAACAAAAAAGATACCTAATATATGAGCCCAAAATATAGGAAATGATGATATTGATTCTTTTGAAGTTTTTGCACATGAGAAAAGGTGAAAATATGATACACCAATCAATCCAACAATAAATTAAGTAGGAAACACTCTTGAGAAATTGTAAAAATGAGAAAGGGATAGCAATAGAAGGACATGGTATTTCCCTCAAAACTGTAATGAAGAACATGGCTCTTATTATGACAGAATCAATGTCTTGGAATGATTGTTTTAATTGATCTAAATATTGAGGGGAGTAAGGGTTGTGTCAACCGCATGCTAGCCTTAACATCGACAGTCACTCTAAGTTACATTCTTGTAGAAACAAATTGAGTATTAAGAATCTTGGAGATAAAAAAATGTATTCAATGCTTCATTAATGAACCTTTTTCGGTATGCAAAAAGTCAAATCCTTGTCACTGTTAAAGGATTATGAGAATAGGAAATTTTGAACATCAATGAGAGAGATATTGCATCGTTATTCATTGGTCCATATGATTAATATATCCCTGATTGAGAGATAATTATGGATCAACCTATTTATGATTGTTTCACCTACAGGTCCTCTAGCTCTTAATGATGACATACATTCCAATCAACGTGATTATAGAAATCAATTGTATGTCACATCCAAGTCGGATGCCTTGGGGCATGCAAAAGATTTCTACAGGAGTAAATATTCCAGTGCTTAACTTAGTGAAGAAATGCATATTCAAGGAAGATTTAGTTATAGATTCATTTCCTTTCATTAGCCAAAATTGTCCTTTATGGGGCCAATCATCAAAACAACATTTAAGTGGGCACTCTTCTAGCATGTTCCAATGCTATAATTATTATTTTCATACCCTAATTTTGGAGCACCTCCCTTATATTCGTTGAGTAGATTGACTATATTATTTATGTAGTCTATATGTTGGGTACTTTTCAGTTATGTTTCTTCTTGCTGGTCATGTTTCTCATCATGTTATTGTTCAAGTTTCTCTAAGGTTGTATTTTATTTTGATCTTACTTGTGAACCACGGTTATGATTAATGTTGCAATGATCAAACACAAGGGCAGAAAGGGGACTATTGATGAATGTTTGGTAAGGAAGGATTCTAGGGTTCTCAAATGTTGGTAAGGAAGGATTATAAGGTTCTCAAATGATCTCGAGAAGAGAACTTGACCCTAAGTAGGATCTAAATGTTACCCACTGTGTCGTTGGGCACAAAAAACTTTCCATAGTGATTATGATGTTGTGTAATGATTATCCTATTCCTCATCGATTGTGATAACAATGAGATTCCTACCCTAAACCTCCTTGATACTATTTTGTTTGTTTTTTATTTATTTTTAAAACACCTACATGTCGTTGGTATTTTGAGATCCCTAGCGTCGCTGATACAACATACACGTCGAAAGACCAATGTTACCTTCTATTGATATATGATGTTCCTAGCATCACTGTCATGGTGTCAACGTCGTTGATATAACATCCATGTCAGAAAACCGACGTTACCTTCCATCAGTTGTCCGACATTCCTAGCATCGCTATAATAGCATCAACATCGCAGGTGAAACATCATTGATATAGCGTAGATGTCAGAATACCAATGTTACCTTCCGTCAACCATCTAATGTGCCTAACATCACTTTCATTCCATCAACATCGCAGGTGAGACGTCACTGATATAGCGTACATGTCAAAAGACAGACATTTTGTGGCGTCATAGGTGAGATGTCCCAGTGTCATTGTAGCGACGTCCATAGTGGGATTGGACAATGAAGTCTGATATGACACGTGTTTGCATGAAATGTCTCAAAAAATATGATATATGTGTCATCGGAAAACTGATGTCATGTGAAATGGCGTTTCAGGGGGTCCGATGTTTTTTGATCACCCGACAATATAAAGTGGAAATTTCTATGAACACGCCATCGGAATTCGACCCAAATGTACTAGTGGTCACTTAGGATTCCAAAAGACTTATTCTCATTCCCATTGTTCTTTCTTATGGAAAGGAATGAAAAAGGAAATCCTTACATTTGTCACCGAATGTGATGTTTTCCAATGCAATAAAGGTGAAATTTTCAAGACCCTGGGATCTCTACAACTATTACACATTTTTTCTTCTATGTGGACTGATATCTCCATGGATTTTATAGTGGGCCTTCCCAAAGTGGGTAACAAGTTATTCATCATGGTCATGGTAGATTGTCTCTCCAAGTATGCACATTTGTGTGCCTTTCCACACCCTTTTTCACCCATCCTAGTAGTGCAAGTTTTCATTGATAATATTTTCAAGCTACATTGTATGCCCACATCTATTGTGTTTGATCATGACCCGAATTTCACCAACACATTTTGAAAATAATTTTTTAAATTATAGGGCACACAATTGAACATGAGAACAACATACCACTCGCATTCCGATGGAAAAAAAAATAAGTTGTCAACAAATGTTTGGAAACCTACTTGCATTGTTTTTCTTCTAACAAACAACATCAGTGGGTGAAATGGTTACCCTTGGTCGAATGGTGCTACAACACTTCCTATCATGTGGCCACAAAAATGACACCATATGAAGCAGTGTATGGCCAACAACCACCTACAGTAATTTAATATCTTTCAGGAACATCAAAGGTCCAGGATATTGATAAATTGTTGCAAGATAGAGAAACTACCCTAGCGGCTCTGAAGGATAATATCCACATGGCCCAAAATTGTATGAAACAACTAGATGAACAACATCATTTAGAACAGGTTTTCCAAGAAGATGATCAGGTGTTTCTCAGACTCCAACCTTACAAACAAAAATCACTCAAAGAACAGGGCCACCACAAGTTATCATGAAAATTTTATGGCCCCTATCTGATTCTCAAGTTTATGGATTCAATGGCCTACAAACTATCACTTTCAGCTACCTCCAAAATACATCTGGTGTTCCATGTTTCATGTTTGAAGAAAGTGGTGGGTCAGAATTGTAGAGTTCAAACCATCCTTTCTACATTATATGAGGAAGGATCCCTTTGGATCCAACCAAAATAAGTCTTCAATTTGCACGAGAATCACTTATGTGGAAGAAATATCAAAGAAGTGTTGATCTAGTGGAAGGATACATATCCAGAGGATGTGACTTGGGAACCATCTTCCATGTTGCAATAATTTCTACACCTTTGGCCTTTAGGACAAGGAAACTTTTGAAGGGGAAGGGAATGTTAGGATTCGATCTGAACCCCTCTTAGTGGGTCATTAGTTAGTATAATATATTATCCATGTAATAAAGGATGAAATTATTTAACAAGGCCTATTAAATAAATAAGAACAAGTCAATGTAAGAAGACCTAATAGAAGCTTCTGCTTCTAGAAATATTTTTTCTAGAATGTTCTTTAGAATATAGAATTGGTATAAATAAGAGTAAGAGGTATGAGGAAGGATGTCTTCAGAATTACTATAATAGAGATCTACTTTGCTAGAGGTTTCCCCCTTGAAGAGGAAAGTGAACATTGTTTCCGATCAATAAAGGTATCATATTGGTGTTGTGGTTCCATATATTTTGTTGTTCCTCTATTATTCTCTGCAATATTTATGTTTTCTATTGTTTTTCCACTATTATTCACTACAATATTTAAAAAGTTTCTATCATAATAGATCTGGTACAAAGTTAACTAGAACCATTGATTCCCCCCCCCCCTCACTTATAGTCATTGGATCAGATCTGGTCTCAAATTCTTAGTAGCACTTGGTTCCTAGAATGTGGTATCATGGTAATATCTTTTGAAAAATATTTAGCCCCTTTTATGTGCGATAATCCCCTTTTGGTCCTCCTATAAGCACCCAAGTTCTTAAATATTTCCTTATGTGTACAAGGGCATGGATTTTATTCATTTTTCTTCTATCTTCCTCTGAATAATCTAACTCTTGATTTTCTATAGGCTCTGTAAACTTGTTCTCTATCTCTAATTTGTCAATTCTTGGCCTTATAACATTCATCCAACCTTCATTTAATGGACAGAACAAAAATGTCACTAACAGTCCCAACAGAGAATGAGCATGAGGAGGGTTTAGATTATAAGGAGGGAATTAACAATAGTTCAATCCACTTTGGATATGCCAAATTCATGTAATTTCCTTATATGCGTAGAAATTGTTTCATCCTATGTTTTATACAAATTTGACATTTACCTCGAGTGGCAGTGTACCACTTATTTACGAGCAATTCAATCAACACCTAATATGTCAAATTCATATTAATATGTTTAATATTTGTTGTATAAAATGTTGGAATACAATACTACATAGTTATTTTATGTTTTAATTAAAAATTTTCATTGGTGTGTTTATATGTAAACGTTTTCTTGCTTCCATGGTTTGGAATTGGTTGAGTGCAAGTGCAATAAAATTTTATAATTATATTTATGGATACATGGATTTTTCTTCTTGTGGTGTGAAATTCATTGAATGCTAGTGGGGTATATCATTTACATGTACATGGTTTTGTCTCATGATGATTATGTTTTAAAAGAGACTTATACCAATCATTGATCCACAAATATTGAAATATTATACAAAAAATAAAACACTAATAATAATTATGTTGCAAATTTGATGGGAAAACAATGTAAATTTGGTGTTAACAAGACACAAAATGTATCTATTACAACATTAAAACAATGCTAAAACAATGCAAAATAAATAATCATGATATCATGAGATGCTAGCATTTCACATAGACAATGTAACATGATATTAATATGATGCAATGATAAATAATAAAAACACATATTGGATGCTAACATGGTAATAAGATGAAAATACAAATTTTTTTACCAAAAATATATATTTGTTGATGTTATAATGATGTTGATTTGACTCAATAATGACACTTGATGTGAAAATTAACACCCACTTAGATGCACCATGATGCTAGTATGATGAAAAAATTGGCCTATAATGGAAAACTGACACAAAAGAGACTCTTTGTGTATTTTGCAAAACAATTTATGACACATTGCAGCAGAATAACAATGTTATAAAACATATATGTCATTTTTTATTGCTAAGATAATGTTATGAAAAACATGTGTCAAACAATATGATGCAAACGTAATGAAAATAATGATATGCCCCTTAGGTTCATATTTCCTGTCCTCCAAACTTATTTTTTTTCTTCGAAAATTTGTACTAGGGGATGATGCTAATTACAATCATGTACAACCCCGTATTATAGTAGTGTACAAACCGAATCAAAGAAAAATAAATTTAAATAATTCCTAATGGGATATAAATATCACTAGAAAATCAATAGAGGAAGGAATTATGATTGAAGAGTACAATAAAAACAAAACAATATTGTCGATAAATCACTTCAGTGATAGTTAAACTTGGGCAAGGCTCCAATTACAAATGGAGATTTATCATTTAAGCTTGTACAAACACATTGTTAGCACTAAGAATCACCCTCATATTGCAAAGAGGATAAGCCCAGTACCCATCAAATTATGTGTAAATGTAAATGAGTGTTTAAAGGTCAAATGGACAAGAATCAGAATAATAATGTTTTAACTCAAAAATCTGGGTTAGCATGCACAAGAAATTGAGGTCTTGGTTAACTTCAGCCAGTGAATGGGAGTAAAAGTGAATAGAATGAATACTTTGGTTAGAGAGGTGTAAAGATATGTTATTGACATCAGGTCTTCAAGTGGCCCAAGGAGGAAAAACTCAAACACAAGATCTTCTTGAATTCAATGTTTAAAGAACACTGAGGAACACCATAGCAGTATTATAATCAAACATTCATGATAATACAACCATAAAAATCTCATGTGGATCATTCAATCATGAAAACTTCAACATAAGAGGAAACAAGATAGAATAAGAGAAACTGACTTATATTAATAAAAAAATCTCAAGTCCAGTACATAACTAGAGAACTAGTCTACTTAATAAAAAATATTACAATAATGAATCTCATCTCAACCATTCGAACCATCTTCATCATTTGGAATATGTATTTATAACAAAAAGGAAAGGCCTCAACTAGAGGTGTCAATTGACCTTCCTCCCATAGGACTCTCCAAAAGAAATTATCAATCTAACACATGTGCTAACAACTATTTAACAAATTGTTACAAAAGAGGAATCATGTTGGCATCCGATCCAACAAGAATTAATGGAATTTTCTCCCTTGTGGTGCATTCCTTCCCATTCCCAAGTGTCCTCCAGGGATTGTGTGTTGTCACCATGCTACCACCTATGATCCTCACTCCTCTCCACATCATAAACCACCCAAAAGAATGATGAATTTTAACCCCTTGATTGTATGTTCCATTTCGTAGCGCCATTCAGTAGTGCGTTGAGTAGCCAGTTCTATAGCGCCATTTGCAAAATAAATCTGCACATTTCGTAGCGCCTTCTCCAAAACAGACCTACATTTTTCATAATGTTGATCTTGTGCAATCACTATGTGCAATTACATAGTGTTCCTCCTGAATTAGCCTCTGCAGATTCGGTAGAGCCACACCTCAAATAGCCTCTGCGGAATTGGTTGTGCCATCGCTGAAATGGTCCTGCAGAATTGGTAGCACCCTTCATCAAACAACTATGTGAATTTAGTAGATCCATTGTGACACATTCCTGCAGAATTAGTAGTGCCACCATTAAGTTTATCTTAGGATATTTCGTAGCATTTTGCAGAAACGGTAGCGCCACTCTGTATTTTGGCTAGGAGATTTAGTAGCATATTAGGCGGAAAAATTGTAGAACATATTATATAGATGATTCTGCAGCGCCATGGCTATGGAATGTCTGTGCGTTTTCTGTGTGATGAGACCAATACTTATAAAGAACAAAAACTTAACTAGTAGGTTAGGAGCCTGAGATGCCTGTATAGGTGGAAAAAATTATACTTCCTTGATCACTTACTCTTGCAAAAAGAGACCACCCACAAAAATGGAGCTTATATCCCCCAACTATCTCATCAACCTAGCACTCATCCTTGTTGCAGGAGAGCTTCCTTCTATCATAGCAGCATGTTTTTATTTTGCAGGGATAGTTTTCTTGACTGTAGGTGTGCTCTTATTCACTATTGGTCCCTCTCTTTCAATGAAATCTTCTACCAGAACATTCAAGTTCCTCTGAGTCAATTCATCCTTGAAATGCTCCAATTCTTCCTTGATATTTCTATTTTGAGATTGAAAGCCTCTATTTTTCATGTAGAGGTTATTTAGTTTCTTATGGAGAGGCAGGGATCTTCTTGCTGCAATTTTTTCCAGATCAAGGGTGTTGTTGTAATTTTCCGTGAGCTCCTTCATATTTCTTCTGTCTTCCAAACTTTTCTCCTTAAAATGGGCAACCTCCTTTATATCCTACCTAAGTTTCCTAATCAATCTTTTGAAAGTGTTATTACTAGGTGGAGTGTTGATGTTGACAATCTCAACAGATTTCTCAATGGTTTCACCTTTATCTTTATGTTGCACAGGGGCTCTGTCTATCACCTCAATAGGATTCTCAATGATTTTCCCCTTATCTTTATTTTTCTTTGCTATTGAAACCTTGGGTAGGAATTCTTCTTCAATAGCCTCCTTGATAGATGATGATCTAGTAAAAGGCTTCTTGAATTTTATGCTAGCTGTTGGATTAGGTGAAGAGAAATGCAATTTTCTTCCCTTCTTAGTTGTGTCTTTGGTGGAGAAAGGGAGTTTTTCCAATTCAGGTGCAAGAGGAGGTGACAAGTCTCTCTGTGGAGAATGATAAACCTCCCTCTCTTCCTCTTCAATTTCCTTAATGACTTCTTTGTCTTGAGCAATGGCTTTGCTCTTTCTTTTCTTTCTTTTTCTTGCTGGAGCAACACTAGTATATGGCAAGGGACTCTACATCTTAGACTGAGGAGTAGAAGCTATGCCCAATTACATGTGAGGAGAAACAATGTACTGCCAACGAATATTTATCTTCTTCAATTCTTCCATCACCAACATCCTGATCAATCCAGAGTGAAAGACACTAGTGTCCACAGCCTTGGACTTGTCTTGGACTCTATCAGACATCTTCCCCATGCTCCTCAAAAGGTAGAAAGGGATATTCATTTCATATTTACTAGTAAAATGAATAAAATGACTTATATGGTACTGGTATAACATGTTAAACCTTCCCTCACATGTAAAGTATCTCTGGATGATCTTCAACATTTTGTCAAAATCTTCAACTAGACGGCTTTGATGCACTACCTTGGACAAATTGTATGTCTAATAATTTGGTTTGAGGAAGTCCTTAGAGAAGGAAGCATTTAAGATAATGGATTTAAACGACCTTTCACTAGTATTAGGAATCCATGTGGCTGCTGCAATAGAGGCTTCAACACCTCAAACTTAAGGTCTCCCACCTTAGTCTTAATGCCATCAAAATTTAATGCAAATTTCCTTGCCACTTCAGGGTGTCCCCTCTACATGTTTTGGAAAAAAGAGAGGTAGACCACCCTTTGAAAAACCTCCCTGACCATTGGCTCAACATCAAACAGGTTCATCTCTGAGGGTTCAATCCTGACCACACTTCCTCCCTTGTGAGATTTCTTCTTCTGAGGTGTCTCCATGGGTAAAGACAAGGGATCAAAGGTTGTGGTGTAGTGAGGGGTAAGGAAACAAACAGAGGTAGATATCAATGAGAAAATGACAGTGGATAATGGATGCTCTCTCGCAGGATTTTCCTCTAACTCACCTTGATTTAACAATATATTGGTTTGATGGCCTTTCTTTAAAAAATGGGAGAAAAAGACTATGATTTAAGGAAGGCAGGGATGCACTTCTCAGCTTATGTCACCACACCATGGTTATCAAAGATTTGGAAAGGTAGGGACTACAATTCCCCTTACTATCAGCAGATCTCAAGCTAAAAGAGTGATCATACAATGAAATAAAAGTATATTGTACGGGTCTTTGAATACCAACAGATAACACTCCAATCCAATTAAAACACAACGCAGGGAAAACAAGGGATATGTAGCGAGGTTTCAACAACGTCTTTCTGTAGTGCAAAGAGCACACAAGGAACATGTGCTTGCACGAGTACTCAATACTCAAGATTAGAATGACTTGGCCTCTTAAATGGATGAAAACCAGGTGACAATGGATGCAAATTCTATGAGAGGGAAGCTATAGATGCAAATGGATGAAGGAGGGAGTAGTTTGCAGCGTCAAGCACTACCAAAAGATCAGGCAGGAGATATGTCAATATTTTTCTATGCAATGGAGAGAGCTCATGGACTACCTAGAGATGTGAATAACAATGGAGGATCTGCAACCATTTAGGAAAACACCATGTTCCCCTCAACCTCCAATTAAGATTTGGCAGCTGATCCTATAGCAGAACCTGCAATCTGGTTTGAACTAGTGATTTCAACAGTGTCGCATTTGAGAGAAAATTAAAATACTCAAAAACATTAGCAAACTCATTATTAACCAGATATTAATATCCTTCTTTAACGAACAATGGTGCTGAAAACAAGGTAGATCATGACCTCAACGTATTATGACAAATTATGGAAAGGATCAAAGGACAAGGAGTGTGCTACAGAAACTCCTAGTGATTTGGCAGTGCCCTTTTTCAAAAAGTTGATTTGACCACCCTTTAATCGGACATAGGGACAACATGGAAAGGATAAAGGGTATGAGTGGAAGGATTGATGTGTCAAGTCATAATATCATGGGATGGGTTATGGTTGATGTCAATTCAAGAGGTGAGTCAAAACCATAAGCCATAAAATGAACCTAGGCTTAAAACCTATGTGTGGGCCAAAAATGAGCCAAAACCACAAGTGTTTATTTGTTCAAGCTAACCTAAGAAAATCACACAAAGAAAAATAAATAAAACCTAAAGTCTAAAGGCTAAAAAATTAAACCTAAGGGATAAAAGACCCAAGGAAACTTTATGTGAACACACCTTAAAATTCTTCATGATATGGATTGGTGCTTTGGAATTATGAAGATAGTTACTTGAGGCCATTATAACATTCTATATTATTTCAAGAAACCACTTGTGTAGGGATGGAGTCAATTAAGAAGTCCACCATAGGTTTCACACTAGTGAATTGTCAAAGGAAAGTGAAGAAGATTGGGGCATCGTGAGAAACCATAAGGAAAATATGCATTGATTGAGATGGAGACCATAATTGTGCAAAAATTAAATATAGAAAATGAAATCACCATCATAGATACTATGGATCCCATAAGGCACACCAACATGTAATTTTGGTATGAATCAGATGTCAGGATTTGTGGAGGATTACAATGTGATATAAAGTTATCTTTTGATGGAATATGCAATTTGTTGGTGAAGGCTTATTGATTGGTAATCTCTTTTAGAATTCACCTAGCTATATTCTTGAATTGTCTTTCAATGTAGTTATGTCATCATAGTAGTTAGGTCAAATCTTGAATGTTTAAAATCCTTTAAGCTAGGTACTTGTGTAACTACTTCATTAAAATTTTTGGGCCTTTGGTATTAAATTCATCAACTTTAATGTAATAGAAACAAAAAAAAATCATAACTCGTGATTGTTCACATTACAAATCATTTTCCATTACCAAAAATAAGCATTCATCATTACATGACATGACATGCAACATAGTCTAGTAGTTGCAAATGGCATTTAATTGACAGTCACATAAGTTGAGTTACCAATGGCCATGGAATCAAAACCTCATAATGCAAGATCAATTAAGTTTTGAATGAATTTTATTTGAGGCTAAAGAGGGACATTTTTAAGGATTAAAAAATAAATACACACGCATGTTTGAGGCTATTAGAGAAAATCCTATATGTTGTCCCTTGAGATGTTATCCATGATGGGAATGATATGAGTGAATCAATTAAAACTCCTCATATGAATAATATATTCCCTACCTCAAAATAAAATTTAGGCAATGAAAAAAACTTTTAGATGTTAGGTGTCCCCCTTGGAATTTAGTCAAGGGAGAGTCAACAATTAGGGGAAACCTATTAGCAGATGTGTTTGACATTGGATTTGGTGCATTTGTCATACTCCGTAGGTCCCTACTAACGCTTGTATTATGTATTGTATTTGGGTTTCATGGATTATATTATTGTATTTATGTATTTTGTACTAACTAGTTTCTACCAACTATATGGAAACATCATTTCCTCAACCTCTACTTGAGAAGAAAATCCCAAGTAGGTATGTCCTCTTATTTTGACATGGATGAAATTGAATTGACATTGGGACATTGATATATCAATGTTAGTATCTCGATATATTGATCTCTTAACATGGATAAATCAACGTTTGTTTAGAGAATTGATATGAAAACTACCATAGGTATTCCACTAGAATAGTTTATTAGAACACATCTTGCAATATTCTAGAATCTTTTATTATGCAATTTATTTCCTCGGATCCCATATTTATTATTACTAGATTAATACTAAAATTTACAGAAATAATTGAAATAAAAAAAAATAATAACAAGAAAATGAACACACCATACACACAAATGAATACATGATGTAACCTAGGAAACTCGATATAGGAGAAAAACTAGTAGCTAGAAGGTGAGGTCTATACTCTACTCTCTTTTATTAAGTTATGAAATGCAAGTATAGAGAAAGCGACACTCTATATGGAATTTCCTTTGATATTTTTCATGTCTAGATACTACATAATCTTCTACCTCCCCTATTATGCTCTCAAATCCCACTCCTAGATGCTCTTCTCAACTATGGAACAAGTACAATGCTAAAATAATGGAACCCCTTCTCTTGTTGTTAGCCTAGTATTGAGTCATATTTCATCACCTATAATAAAATATTACAAAGCCTATATATATTTATTATGGAATAATAAAAGGTGCGGTCCCCTAGGAGAAAACACACTTAAGTGACTATTTCTATACATAAGATTTCTCTCAACATGTCGACATATCATATTTTAGTTGAGATATCATTTTAGTTATGATGATTGAAAGTAATGGTATATTGATTCAGATTTCTTATGGAATACATCAATACACATGTTTAGGTGATGCAAAATGCTTTTTTGCATTCAAGTATGATATATGGCAATTTGTGGAAACACCAAGTTATGGTAAATCTGTTTATTTCTCAACATCTTGGCAGCGTAATAAATGACACCCATTAAATAGTTTGCAAAATGTTTGTTTTTTTCCTATGATTATATGCATAGTGAAATAAATTTTAATGCCTATATTATGACATTCAAAGCATACTAAGTTTAAAGGATTAAGTGATATAAACTTTTAAAAGTTTATATGGTTTCATTTTTGGGGGGTTTGATACATATATGTAAATATGACACTATTCATATGGAAATGAATAACACAATCCATACTAACAAGACATGTTAATGTGATTTTTTTTTATACAAGACATACATATGAGTTGATTTGACATATATACAAAATCATGGTTTAATGTCTGTAATATGGTCATAGTATACACAAAGGATATGCACGCAACATATCACAATGGAAATGGTTGAAGTGGTATGTAATTTGTTGATATGGTATATATTTGTGATAACATTTTGGAAAATGGCATAAGTGTTGTGGTTTATATTGTGCATGGTATAAGTTTAAAGGTGATGCAATTTGCTTGGTGATGAAGTTCAAATGTGCATAAGTTAAAATGTAGTGAGTTGGCAAAAGCATATGTGTTGAGGTTTATATTGTGCATGGTATAAGTTTAAAGGTGATGCAATTTGCTTGGTGATGAAGTTCAAATGTGCATAAGTTAAAATGTGGTGAGTTGGAAAAAGCATATGGTATGAATTTTGAATATCGACATGGGGTTGGCAATGTATTGAATAGAAAAGATGTGGGCATTAACTCCCATGGGCCCGTGCTTTACCATCTCTTGCTACTTGGGGTTTTGTCATTTCGTTTTATCATTTTGGTTTGTGGAGGAAGAATTTCAGCTCGACTTTGGGAAACCTTTCTCCTAGTAGTTGCAGCAACCATCTTGTCCTCCACTACTAGTATAGAAGCCCTTTTAGATGAGGTATGCATTCGTGAGTCTATGAAACATATATTGTGGAGTTTTTGTATGTTAATGAGGTAGAAATGGCTCTAAATTTGACTAGTAATGAGTGTGTATGCTTCTTTCCATGTTTTTTTCTCATGAAATGTAAAATTTTAAATGTTATTCGAAGGTTTATTTGAAAAAGAAAGATGTTTTTCTTACCCTTCGTTGACGCATGCATTTTTCTTTCCAAATTCGCATTTTCATTTTCCATTTTCCAAAAATATTTGTTTGTAGAAGAAAAAAACAAATGATGGGTCAACCCCATGTATTTTAAACTCATACGATATATCCACTATGATTCCACCAACTTTAAAAAATTATCCTTGTTTATTTATATTACTGAGTATGGTTATGGGTCAAACCCATATCGGATATAATGATTGTATTCCAAGTCTTGGCTTGGGTCTGAGTTTAAATCTGTTCACTATAGTATTTTTACATGACCAACAATGATATTACTCAAATCCATTTCATGTTTTCTAAGTTTGTTACATGGGTTCAAACCCTAGTGATATGAAATATTTGTTTCAAGTTCTATGAAACTCAATGAAATCCATACATGCTACGACCATGTCCATGACTTTATTTTTGTTTTTTATTTATTGCATAGTTATGAACATTTTGTGCTCGGCCTTGCCAATGTTCTTGGTCAAAAAAGATAAAAGTTGTGCACCCTTTTAATTCTCCTTTCGGCTATAATACTAACCCATTATTCTTCTTATCTACCTAAATACACTCTATCGCCCAAGTTTGAACCTTGATGAAGTCTATGAGAGGTTTAAATTTTCATATGAGTATTTGAGTTCATTCATTTTATATCTTTGTTCTATTCAAAATGCATGGGTAAATTGACAAGTTATGAGTCATTTTGTTCTTAGTACCTTCAGGTCAACTCTTACATTGTTCATTATTTGATACTAAACGCATTTGATTTTCTTTATGGATATGACACTGAGTTTGAATTTAAATCATATACCAACCTTTCCAACGGTCCCCAAAATAGTCATAATAATGAGAGTAGGGTTTTCCTTTAAAGGGAGTAAACATTGGTTTAAAAGTTGTCATTTTTCCATTCAAAATGTGTTTTGAGTTGTTAAGTATAAATATACTAATGTATATGAGATCTGTCAAAGAAAAACTTGACTCGCACAAATGCAAAGGAATTTACAAAATTGAATGTTCATGATGTAAATGCTACATCAGTGAAATTGGGCGCTCCTTTCAAGTTAGAATTAAAGAACATGGAGATGACATTAAGAATGAATGCATTCTCACTTCAGCCTTAGCAGAACACTCCCTGAAAACAAAACATGATGTGTGTCTAGAAGAGACAAATGTTTTGGCAAAAGAAGATCACCTATTTAAACGTCGCATTAGAGAAGCGGTTAAAATACAAAAAAATCCAAGCAACCTTAATAGATATAATGGCCTAAAACTAAATGAAAATTGATTCCCTTTAATAACAAGAAATTAATAGTTAAGTAATCAACTTTATAAAAAAACCTTAATTTTAAATTAACAACACTTTTAATTCTAAAAATTTTAAAATTCTAGTTTTCTAACACATGATTAACATAACTATTAAAATAGTTATTAATTTAATCCTCAAAAAGATATTTTTTTTTAATCTAAATCATTATAACTACTTAGTTTTTTACCTTATTTAAAAACAACATTAAATATAAAATTTTAAAGAAAGGATTTTTTTTTAAATGAAAATAAATCCTAATAACAAATAATCTGGAATAACTTAAATTTTCTCAAAACATTAAAACTTTTAATCTAAATCATTATTATTACTAAGTTTTTGACCTTATTTAAAACAACATTAAAATAAAAAAATTTAAAGAAAAATTAAAATAAAATAAAACTTAAAACAAATAATTTTGATTAACTTAAACTAATTGTTGTAAAAATTAGAGTTATTTCTAGATGAACTTTAGGTTTCTTTTCTTCCTTTTAGTATTAAAATAATTTTTTCTCTTGAATTTTAATCCAGGCTTCTTGTCCTGATATGGATCTGAAACGTCGACAATCCATTAACAACACTGTGGTTTTTCCGAAGACTTCTTAAAACATTTCTCACCACATAAATCTCATTAATCATGATTAAAGGTTTCATACATCTATGAAAAGTTTATTTTATATAAACAGGAAATTATCCTCACATCATTTATCACTTTCATCACTTTCCAAGAATTATTCCCATATTTCCCAAATCATACTTTATTTTAATTTCATGGTATTTTCCCATGTTTATGTAATTGATCACGATAAGCCTTTTCTATTAGATTGATTTATGTTGGAAGATCACTATATGGAATTGACTTTATTCTTGTGGTCAAAGGATGTTACATGGGAAGTTTATAATTTTGATTTGGGTGCAATAAAATTATATCATTAGGAATATTGAAAAGATAGTTTGACAAAGAAATAATATGGGCATACATGAATGTTTTGGGAAATTGTTATGAATATTCTAAAATGAACTTTACATAGATTGTTAGATTTATAATGGATATTGATATATTTTATGAACAAAATGGATTGATTATTTATAGACAATGAACATGAATTTTTCATCCATTCCTATCATTTATGTCATTTTCCGTTAAATACAAATCCCTTTTCATTATTTCCCTGACATTTATTTGTTCATTTTTCACTATTTTCCTTTGTTTAGAGAAATAATTGACTGTTCATATGAATATTTTTTTTAAAATAAGTGTACAAATCATATTTTTGAACAACAAATAATGGAAGGGTTTCTTGTCAAATATGGTTTTTCTTCCCTTCTTTCCTTCATTCCCACTCATTGTTCCCTTGCATGCTTGAATTACTTTATCTTTTTTTAGAGCCATAGCTAAGTTATTTCAAGAAAAAATGTATTAGATGTTTGATATATTGTCTTGTATTTTTACTAATTGGAATGATGATGCATATTGTGGGGCAGTTGGTTTGAACAGTTGGTTGTCAATGATGTCAACCCTTAGATATTGATGTCAACCATTGGAGAGGTTCAGATATGTTGGATAGTTGATTGACATTTGTATGATCGATATTGATGGTGAGTTAGTTGGGTACATTTGATGTAGTCTATATGTAGCCCCAGAGGTGTGGTTATGGGACCCAAAGTTGATTGAGGAATATGGACATGAAGGACAGTGAAATTATAGGTAAGACTATCATGGATGGATAGTACACATCGTGTAATTTTCGTTGATATGTGGTACACCATGTGGTTCCTCATGGTTAGGGATATATGGCCTTGTGAATTTGGAAGCCTCGAAGAATGGTCAAGAATCCCTAACTAGTTACAAGTCATTGAATGAAAGGGTGAAGTGGTTGTAACAAGAAATCTCTAGAATCCCTAAGACTAAGGGAAGAGGTTACCTATAAAAAGTATAAATAACCCTCAAGGAGTCATTCACAAACACATTCACACACTTACATTGAATATCTATCTTTTGAATGTTATGGTATATTTTGGTGAATGCGACGAAAAGTCCGAGTTGACAAAGAAAGTGTGAGAATTCCAGAGCTGTAGAGTACTAGGGTTTTGCTGAAACCCTAATTGAGCAGGCACTCATGGGTCATCCCATATCTATCTATATAGGCACTCACAGGTTGGCCTATGTCTATCTAGCAAGGCATACTCATGGGTCAGCTAGTATCTATCTAGCGAGGCACTTGCAAAATTAAGAAGAATGTTTGTACTAGGGTGTTGAAGCTAAGGATTTCCCAGGTTGGTCTGATATTATATGTTGCATGTACTCCAAAGTTAAGAGGTATGTTTTATATGTGGTTTTATGATTAGGTGATGGCATGTGGTTGAGTTGTGGAGAATGCTTGAGGCATGTGTTTGGTATGATGGTTAAGAAATCAGTATATGTTTTGAGGCATATACCCGAGGTAAATGTTCTATGATGATGGTACTTCTTAGTGATGTTTTGTACTTGATTTATGAGGAATATCATGAGTGACGTGATACTTGGTTGAGGAATATGTTTGATGTATTGGTTGAGGTATATCTCGGTGATATTGATACATATTTGAGACACATGTTTGGCACATACGTGAGGCACATGGTTTGAGGTACATGATTAGATGCATGTCTTGTTGATGTTGGTATAATACTTATTGTGGCATAGCTTGGTTCTTGGTTTGGCACATGATTGAGGTGCATGTTGGACACTTGATGTTGGCATAGTTCTTGAGGCACATCTTGGTGATATTGGCACATTGGTTGATGTTTGTGCATGGTCGACACATGGTATGGTATAGGTGTTGACAGTTGATGTACATGGTTGATGTGCATGGTTGGCACATGGTATGGTACAGGTGTTGATGATGTGGTCTTGGTTCATGGTTGATCCACTTTTTATGGTATATGGTTCATGGTTTAGTTTGACGTACAGATTGATGCATGGTTGATGCATGGTATAGGTTGGTACATGGTTGAGACACATATCTTGTGATGGTATGTGGTGATATTGGTACATTCTTGGGAGAGGAATGTATTGGTGATGTTGGATATCTAGTTGAGAGGTGTACTTGGTATATAATCCATGTGAGAGTATCTGGTTGAATATCAGTGACAGTGATAGCAACAGGTTACAGGTTGATGTGACAGTGGTAATGGCAGTGATAATGGCAGTGAAAGTGACAGTGACAGTGGTAATGATAGTGACAGGGATAATGGAAGTGATAGTGAAAGTGACAATGATAGTGACAGTGATAGTGGAAGTGACAGTGGCAGTGATTGTGGAAGTGACAGTTGGTCTACACTTATATTTCAGGGTGAAAGGATGGGGCAAGGAAAGGGGGTTCTTTCTAGAGAATTAGGGAGTTGGATATTCCTTAAGGTTGGAGTCTGAGAACTAAGTGGTTGTATCTGCCTTTCGGTTGGAGCCAGATAACCTTGGGGGTTGTAGCCTCCTTTTGTTTGGATCTAGAGAATTCAGGGAGTTGTAGCTTCCATCAAGTTGGAGCCTATAAATAGGGGGTTGTAGCCTCCTTCCATGTTCAATTGGAGAATTGAGAAGTTGGTGTTTCCTATGAATGAATTATTCATATATATAAGAAATGATTCTATGTTTTTCTCCCATTTGTGTTTCCACGTAAATATTGGTGTACTATGTTATTGATGTGATGTTGCTTATGATTACATGCTTATGATATATATATTGAATGCAATCATAGATGATACATTTATGATAACTTGTTAAACATTTTTGAAAACGTGAAAGAATATGTATTGTGGTTAAAAGTGGTATAAAATGTCCATATCAATTCACCCCCCCCTCTCAGTTTTCCAACAATTGGAATCAAAGAAGGTTCCTTCAAGAAACAGTTTAACCACTGGAAGGTATATCATGGAGTGCAGTGTGAATGGAGCACCAATGTTCAATGGTCAAAAGGGTCTGAAGTATGAAATATGGAGTATCAGGATGAAAACATTTTTACATGCACAAGGATATGATGTTTGGAAATCAGTTTTTACAGGGAAAATTGCTACAAATAAACCTCCAAATACTCCATCCAAGAAGGAATTGAAAAGGAACAAAAAAACAACAATGGATTTTATCTTGGAAGGATTGAGTGATTTAGTAAAGGACAAAGTGGGAAAAGGTTCATCAGCTAAAAAAATATGGGATAAGCTACATAATATCTATTCTTCTCCCATCACAGAGTCAAAGATTACTAAAGAAGATGCATGTACAAAACAAGAGGTAATATGATCATCATGTCAGACAGATTCAGAAGAAGAAGAGTGTGAAGTCAACAAAAGTGTGTATTTTTTCTTTAATTGAGAAGAAGCAAGACATCTTGAAATTGAATGCCCTTATTTGAAGATTGAAAGTGATGAGACAGAAAATCCCAATGAAATAGAAGAAAATCTCGAGATTGATTAGGAAAAGAATCATGAAGAATAATTCAGTCAACGAGAAAGAGAACTTGAAGATGAAATAATCACATTGAAGATCCAACATGAAGAAGCAAAGAGAATAGAAGAAGTCATGAAGATTCAAATGGTGAAGAGAGAAGAAGAGGTTGAGAATCTTAAAGAAGAAGATGTCACATTGAGAGTTAAAATCCTCAATCTCAGTGAAAACGTTGAAGAGATAGAAACATCCACATCTTCCATATAGAATGTTGAAGAGAAGCCCTCCAGGTTGCTAGAAAAGAAGAATAAAGAAAATAGTAAGAGTTATGTTGAAGTACTCAAAGGAAGGAATCATGGTCGGAAAGAATCAAAGAAGAATGAGTATAATAGACGTACATATTCAACAATACCTGCCACATTCAGGAAACAAATAAGCTTCAACCATAATGAAGAAATCCAAATAAGATAAGATCATGATCAACCAAGGAAGGAATTCAGAAGGACCACACCATAAAGAATATCATTCACTCCCAAGTATGTAAATTTCTTTTATGGTCATTTTTTTTATTGTACTAACTTTGTACATAAGGTTGCATATTTCAAGGCTTATGGACGAAATATTCAATAAAGAAATGCTTATGTGGTCCCACATAACATTGAATGTTACAAATTCTATAACTATGGACACATAGCTCATTATTGTAGAAGCATGATTAATACTTCCATGAAAAATAAAACTGATATCAAATATAAGAATGTATGGAAATAAAACAAGAATAACAAGTGAATAAAGAACATGTCCCATAGATCAAAGGATTTGTAGTAGTGTGAGAAAGAAAAGAAGAGAAGGTGAATAAGGAACATGTTCAAGAGATTGTACTTTTAGGAATTGTAGTGCGAGATCAATCCACATGAAGAAAGGAAGAAGTCAAAGTTCATAGAGATGATGAGTCTATATATGAATAATTCTACTACTTTGCATGAGAGAAAGTATTTTTCTGAGCCATCCGGCTTGGAGACTCCCAATAGATATGTATGTTGAATAGGCGGAGTCCATGCAGTAGACATTACAGATCATAGAACCATTTTTCGAGCAGTATGAAGTGTTTACAGAGACAGATTCAGAGCAGTCAGATAGCATAAGTACAAAGTAATAGATTGATTGGTTGGGAAGTAGTGTTCCCACAAAGGTATCAATTGCCAGACAAAAGTTTATGTTTGTATTGCACAAACATATGATGGTTAGCTGTAGCATATTCAAGAGAAATATTTGGAATAGTACATTGGAAGATGGGTCAGTATTATGGACAGTGTGTTTTGCATGGACAGAGATGGATTCATGAGATTCTTAGCAGGTACAAAAAGAACGAGTCGAAAAAGATCCATAACAGTGTATTTACAATTGGAATCCGTGGAATCAATTGGTCATAGAAAGGAAAGCAGTGAAAGGAACAACAAAATAGGGAAAGAGAAATCATCAACATAAGATATATCATCAAAAGGACATTTTTGAATAGTATGTTCAAGTAAACATAACAAGTAAATGAAGAAATAAAATTTTGAATGATTTTTATATATGTTAGTGAAATTCAAGAGGAAACACCAATGGAAAATAAACAACACTAGAAAAGAGGAAAGGAAACATATACAAGTATCCCTACATTGGCCTACATCTTACAAAAAATTAAAGGGAAGAAAAATCATCAGAGAAAGAGATATAGATAGGAGTATCAGTAGCATGCAGACAGGGGGGATACATATCAACAGAAAGAGTTATATTTTGTCAAAGAAGGAAAGAAAGAACAAAGGCATGGTAACGAAGAGAAAAAACAGATGCATGATGCCAGGGGGAGAATCCCTAAGGAGAGATACACTTTTTCATCGATGTCAAAGGGGGAGAGTGATAAACATTGATGTGGAGCATTGGTCACAAGGGGAGAATGAGCATTTGATCATTAGTGTTGCCATAAATGTTGGTGTTTCCATCAATGCCAAAGGAGGATATTTTGGGACAGTTAGTTTGGACAGTTAGTTGTCATTAATGTCAACCCTTAGAGATGGATTTAAACCCTTATAAATTAATTTCAACCCTTGGAGAGGTCCATATATGTTGGAAATTTTATTAACATTTGTATGATCGAGATTGATGGTGAGTTAGTTGGGTACATTTGATGTAGTCTACATGTAGCCCCAAAGGTGTGTTTATGGGACCCATAGTTGATTGAGGGATATGGACATGAAGGACAATGAAATTGTAGGTAAGACTATCATGTATGGATAATACACGTCTTGTCTAGTGATATGTGGTATGCCACATGGTTCCTCATGGTTAAAGAGATATGGTTTTATGAAGTTGGAAGCCCCAAATAATGGTCAAGAAGCCCTAATTGGTTACAAGTCAATGAATGAAAGGGTAAAGTGGTTGTAACTAGAAATCTCTATAATCCCTAAGACTAAGGGAAGAGGTTACCTAGAAAAAGTATAAATAACCCTCAATGATTCATTCACAAATACACACACACTTACATTAAATATCTATATTTTCAATGTTATGGTCTATTTTGGTCTTTTGGTGAATGCAATGGTAAGTTTGAGGCAACGAATAAAGTGCAAGAAAAGTGCGAGAATTTTAGAGCTATAGAGTACTAGGATTTTTCTAAAACCCTAATTGAGAAGGCACTCACGGGTCAACCCATATATGTCTAGAAAGGAACTCATAGGCTGGTCTATGTCTGTCTAGTGAGGCATCCTCGTAGGTTATCTAGTGTCTATATAGTGAGGCACTTGCATAATTGAGTAGAATGTTGTTACTAGGGTGTTGAAGGTGAGGATTTCCCAGGTTGTTATGAGATCGTATGTTTCAAGTACTCCATAGTTAAGAGGTATGTTTTATATGTGTTTTAATGATTAGGTGATGGTACATGGTTGAGTTGTGGAGAATTCTTGAGGCATGTGTTTGGTATGTTGGTTGAGAAATCGACATATGGTTTGAGGAATATACTTGAGGTAAATGTTATGTGATGCTAGAACTTCTTGGTGATGTTTTGGTACTTGATTTATGAGGTATATCATGAGTGATATGATACTTGGTTTAGGAATATTTTTGATGTATTGATTGAGGTATATCTCGGTGATGTTGATACATATTTGAGACACATGTTTGGCACATGGTTTGAGGTACATGATTGGATGCATGTCTTGTTGATGTTGGTATAATACTTGTTGAGGAATATATCGGTTCTTGGTTTGGCACATGATTGAGGTGCATGTTGGACACTTGGCTTTTGCATAGTGTTTGAGGCACATATTGGTGATATTGGCATATTGGTTGAGGTTTGTGCATGGTTGATGTGCATGATTGTCACATGGTATGGTATAGGTGTTGATGGTTGATGTGCATGGTGGGAACATGGTATGGTACAGGTGTTGTTCATTGATGTGCATGGTGCGCACATGGTATGGTACAGGTTTAGATGATGTAGGCTTGGTGCATGTTTGATGCACTTGTTATGGAACATGGTTTATGGTACAGGTTGAGGTATAGGTCGAGGCATGGTACAGGTTGGTACTTGGTGGAGACACATATCTTCTGATGGTATGTGGTGATCTTGGTACATTATTACTAGAGGCATGTGTCGGTGATGTTGGAAATCTAGTTGAGAGGTTTCCTTCGTATATGATCCATGTGAGAGGATCTTGTTGAGTATCAGTGAGAATCACAGTGATAGGTTATAGGTTGGTTTGTTAGTGGCAGTGATAGTGACAGTGGAAGTGATAGAGACAGTGACAGTGGTAGTGACAGTGACAGTGATAATGGAAGTGACAATGATAGTGGCAGTGACAGTGACATTGATAGTGATAGTGATAGTGATAGTGGCAATGACATTGGTAGTTACTGTGGTAGTGACAATTGGTCTACACTTATATTTCATGGTGGAAGGACGAGGAAAGGAAAGGAGGTTGTATCCTCCTTCCATTTGGTACCAAAGAATTAGGGAGTTGGAGCTTCCTTCAAGTTGGATATTGAGAACTAGGTAGTTTCATCCACCTGCTGGTTGGATCCAGAGAACCCAGGAGGTTGCAGCCACCTTCCAGTTGGATTCAGAGAACCCAGGGGGTTGTAGCCTCCTTCTAGTTGGAGCCATAGAATTCAAGGAGTTGTAGAATCCTTCAGGTTGGAGCCTGTAAATAGGGCATTGTAGTCTCCTTCCAGTTTTATTTGGATAATTGGGAAGTTGATGATTTTTATGAATGAATTCTTCATATATATAAGAAAGAATTATGTGGTTTTATCCCATTTGGGTTTCCACGTAAATATTGGTGTATCGTGTTCTCGATGTGATGTTTATGTTGCTTATGATTACATGCTTATGATATATATATTGAATGCAATCATAGATGATACATTGATGATAAATTGTTGAACATTTTTGATAAAGTGAAAAAATATATATTGTGCTCAAAAGTGGTATAAAGTGCTCATATTGATTCACCCCCCCTCTCAGTATTCCAACACATATAGATGAGATTTTT
>ML859274.1:18618-44247 GCA_009831015.1 Picea engelmannii | reverse complement strand
TCGGCTACCACTCCTCGACCTACTTCTTCTCCCATGGGTTCTGCAACTCTCCGTCGTACTTGAGTCTCTTCCCTTCTCAAGTTTCTTCTCTATTCTTTCCAGGCTCTTCAAAAATTTTAAGTTTAATGCACCCTGCCGATCCCTGACTTTCATGAGCTTTCGGCTATCAGCTCGGCGAGCTTGAGCCTCTCTTTGCAATCCTTCAATGATTTTCATTATGTGTCCTTCCTTATCCTTCTCATTTCCATGCCCATTGGAGTTCGATCCTTCGATTCCCAGGTTAACATTCTTTCCTTCCTATTCGTCTTCTATTTCGGGGGTAATCTGCACCTTTCCCCACTCCATACTCAGTCGTTGGTTAACTGGAGTCCTGACCTCCGTTGAACTCTGCACACGCACTGTGTAATTAAATTTGAATTTTGTCAGCCCATTAATCCTTTGGAACAATCCATAACATTTATAAGCCAATACGAACAAGAACGAAAGACATTTTGATTTAATTAAGTTTTTTTTTTTTTGAGCTCTCATTCGGTTCTGCAATTTCCGGGACTTCGGAACTTCGGAATCTCAGTCCACGAAGATCCAACAATTAAATATTCATAACCCAAGTCACCCTTTTTGCAACTCACGATCTCGCGAGTTCGTGAGTCGAAAACCTTCGACTCATTCCTCTAAACGCCGATACCTGAGATACGACAAGGGTATGGCTCTCTCCTCGCTAGGGTCTGCTACGCATGACCGTAGTATAGGGCTAAGTGCTAGCACTCTTCGTGACTCGCACCTTCGTGAACTGTGGCATCCAACCCTGGTGCCTCCCTTTCATGAAACCTCGAGAAGCGATGTTGACTTTTCTCCTCTCGTTCTTGCTACTTCGCGACTTTGCGAGTTTCAATGTCGAGCTCTCATGCCCTTATATCACGAGTTCCCAAAATTGTGAATTAATTTATCGTCCGGGCCCACAGAATAGTTGTCGCCCTTCACCATCATGGCATGTGGTACGTTCATGAGGCCCCACGTCACTTTTTAACGACGTCATCGGGTCCCACCTCTCTCGCTTCTCTTCTCGACCCACTGGCACGTGGTACATCTCCATGTGTCCACATCCATTCGTAGAAAAATCCAACGGTCAGATCTTTCTCAGATCTACGACACAGATCCTTTCAGTTTTTTGGGCTTCCAAACGCTGATGCATTTTTACTCTTGTTAGCCCTCCGGGCTAGACTCGTGGTTCACACGACCTCCCCTTATATGACCACAGTCATACCTCCTATCGGGGTTTCGGACTTTCCAATGCCGAAACACATATGTCCTCGGGATTCGCGATTCCCCAAACCCTGATTTCCCGATGGATGACTCTCCTTCCGAAACTTTCCCGAATGCCTCGATTTCGGCCACGCGTCCCCAAGAATGGGCTGTCCTCACCGCTTCTTGCTAATTCGCGATTTCGCGATTTCAAATGTTCCAAGTACCTTGTCTTCAGGATTCGCGAAATGTCGAACCCCGATATGCCAATGGGATCCCGATCTCGTCCATGTGTCCCAACTGATGGACGGCTCAGATCGCTCCCGGGACTTTTACCATGAAAATTCCCAACCTCCTTCATGACTCCCTATATCGCGATTCTCGATTTCCCGAAATGGGAAATCTCACGACACGTGTCCTCCGTCTTTTGGACGGTCTAGATCTATTTCGAAGCTTTCGCCCCTATTCTCTGAGGTTTAACCTTCGGACATCTCCCGACAGATCCAACGGCTGATGGGTTTTCCGACTGAGATCTGATGGCTGAGACGGTTCCTAACCAATTCGAAATTTCGCGTATCGCGATTTCCACATTCCTGTGTATTTCAAAAGGAATTTTAATCCCTACGCACATTTTTCCAGATCCGACGGTCACGAGGGCTCTCCTTCCCTCCCGAACAGATCCTAAGGTTCTAACACCATTGGTGTAGAGACCTGTCTCCCTGTGGCCATAGACCACACGAGCTGCGGTTTCACTCGCCGCTATACTTCCTGAGCTCGTAAACACGTTCAAGCAACTACTTGACACTCCGGAACAAACCAAGGTCTGAAATTGGTCCTCCAGACCCAATTTCCCTTCGCATTCTCGGTCCAAAGACCGCTCCACTGGCCCATCTAGGCTCAGTGTCGAAACCTTGGCTCTGATACCAATTTGTAGCACACCCATTTCAGAACTCTGGGCTTACTCGCGCTCTGATACCCATTTGTACACACCATTTGTACAAAGCTCATACAGATATTCTAAATCCCATGCATTTAAACAATTAAACACATTTAACTCAGAGTAAAACATATCATTACTGCTATAATTAAACAATCCATAGCATTCCATATTAATTCATATACACAGCGGAAAACATGATAACATATACAGTAGAGACATGATAAAATGTGATAAAACATAGTTAGGCACTTATCTTGTAACAATGGTGGGATCCACCAACCAAATGCATGCCTTCCACGAACCTCCCAGCCTTAGACTGGACTGCTCATCAACTCAGCAGTGGGTCACCCCCGAGCTAGGACTAAGCTCCACCCCAAGGCAAGGAATCTAGGCTCTGGCTGAGGTTACAGGGAAAACAGTCACACACAACCACAAGGACGGAATGCTCTCCTAGGAATATCCCACGCTCACTGCCCACAGACCCTCATTCCCCACATTCCTATTCCACCCCAGGAGAATGCACCTTCTCTGTCACCTGGACAGTCCTTCGGCTGCCAATCTCCCTTACCTTGGGTTACAGGAACAGACCGGACCGGAAGTCTCTGGGCTCTATGGCAGCTACAGGGTTCCTTTCAGGAGTTCTCTCCTTCCCCTGCGCACTCTCTCACCTGGAGGGAGTCGCTCACAGGCCAACAAGCCTCACGTAGTCCAGTACTTCATAGTCTCAACAATCCCACGGGAAAACAGACACAGGCTTTCCAAGAACTGGTTCGGCAATCACAAGATGGATTCACAATCACGGCTTCGGAACAGGGAATGCTCGCATAGGCTCGCTCAGCTTTCCCGAACAAGCAAAGACTCTTCCTCGAAATCAACACAGGCTTCTCGTAGGCTGGGGTTACACGCACGGGTTTTCTCAGAATCAAACACAGACATTCGAGTCACAGGGTCGCACGAAGGTTCTCTCAGGAGTCGGGTTAGTCGTACTGCTCAGAGCTTCGTGCGCGTTCATACAATCCGGTGGAATGGGAATGGAACCTTCTCACGGCTCACCCTGGTCGTTTTATTTGCATGCACCAAGGTTGACACTTGTCACCCATGGAACTGCATGCGTTCCACCAGCACGCATTCCTCCCACCATTTGGGAAATCACGCGTCCTTCCAAAAGGACTTAGGATAAAAACATATGATGCACATATCTTTTGGAATAATATTAAAATATTATTCCCAGGCTTAAGCCCCCCTAGGCTTAGCCCCTAGGCTCAACACTTAGCCCCTTTCCCACCTTCCAGCCCCTAATTCCTTTCCCACTCTGTGGATGCTCAGTCCCCCTTCACTCATTCATCGTGGTCGGTCTGCACCTGGTGGTGTTTATATTTTATTAAGTGTTCTGCATGATTACATATACAACAACAGGATCCTAGCCTTCAATACTCAGGATCCCTGGCCTAACAACACATAAGCCTCCATCTTATAAAAATTTGGCTCACCAGCCTATAAAACATAATTACAATTCTTTTCAGAACATGGTTCACTACGGGGCTCAGCCTTGGGGACAATACAGTCTTCCATTAAAAGATAAGTGCCACTTCTATGTTCATTTGCATGATGTGTAATCGTACATGTGATATAATTGACGAGTAATGCCTAGATATATTGTATATGTTGTGTGTGTAGGCTTACAGTTATTTTTGCATTAATCTTTGTATTATTAGAACATGTTGTATGTATATGTTTATATATAGGTAGATGATAATTGTCATTTCTATGTTTATATGGATGTGTATGATGCTTTCACAAGTATCTTTGTGTGGCATAGCCCAGTAGATTAAGGTTGGGGCTGTCACAAATTGGTATCAGAGCGAAAAGTATGTTTACGAGTGGTTTTGTCGGGCCTGTTGGTGGTTGGGGACATTAGAATTTGGGTATACCTTTTAGGTGTTCTATGTATCGATAGACTGTTCATCTGAGGCGGGATTTTCATGGAACTGATGTGGACGAGGTATCTAAGGGGACTTTGTTGGATAGGTCAACACAACAGGATTCATCGGGAGTGGACTCTATTCGATATAACGCATTCAGTGATGATGACCTGGTTACTAGCCAGTCAGACCGGTCGGACACCATCATGGGTAAGTTACAAACTATTTATCCTATGCTATACTCTTCTTTATCTTATTGGGAAAGGATGGAGTTGGACTCTTCTAGTATTTGTGGAGAGGGTGGTGTTATTTTGGCTGCTTCTATTCCTGCTCGGATATTGCCAAATGAAACCACCATTGATCATGTTCCCAGTACTCGAGTTAGGGGGGAATCTCGACCTAACTTTCTTGAGGACTCTAGGGGAGCTAGGGGTCAATCCTTAGGTCCTGAGGGGGATTGTTTACCCTTGAAAAAAAGTTCCATTGTTGGGGTGGGATCTCCGCGCGAGGCACCAATTAGATATTCTGGGTCGAGTGATGATAGTATACCTCCGGGTTGCAAGGAATCAGAGCTGGGGGACATTTCCATTGGGGAAGTACTAGAGACTCTGGTCCCCTCCTATAGAGAATATCTCACATCGATTTAGTTACCTACATATATGGGGAGGATTGTCTTTCATAGAAAAGGTCTAGAAGGGGATTCTGATCGGGAAGGGTCCACGGGGGATTTTTCGGGGAAGTATTATACTTGGTCTAAGGGACTGGGTATGGAAATATCCCCTATAAAAACTCAAATTGATAGAAAGCAGAAGGAGGAACTGGTTATTTTATCTGTCGAGTTACTTTTACCTTATACTTCTGATTTTGGGGCACTTAGAGGCATGAAATCCCTTGCGAGAGAAAAGCCATGAATTTACTCTCTCTAAACATTAGAGGGGTTGGGGGGACCCTGAAATCTACATCCCTACAAAGACTCCTCCGGAGGACCTCTCCGGATATTATCTTTTTGTAAGAAACAATGGTGGAATGAATTAAGGCAAGGGCCTTTATGAATTCTCTTCATCCTACGTGGATATCATGTGTTGTTAGCTCTGTTGGAACTTCGCGGGGTTTATTAGTGATGTGGGATCCTACAAAGTTTGACATTTTTCCTTTCTTGTGTTGTGGTGGAATTATGTTAACAAGTACGTTCCTAAAGATAAATTTGTCGATCACCTTGCTGAACGTGTATGGTCCATGCTCGGATAGAAAATCCTTTTGGTAAAACGTTGCGGCAAGAGGTCTTATGGATCGTAGAAATCTCATTTTGGTTGGTGATTTAAATCTCACCTGCGATGTTGGGGAGATTATGCTCATGTGGACCCGTTATCAGACTTCTTTAAAGATTTTTTTAATGGTTTCAGATTGGTTGATATTGTTCTAAATGCAATGGTATCGAACTAGAGGAATGGCAGAGGGGGATCTGCGGGTATATCAAAAAGATTGGACCAGGTTTTTGTGGCTGAAGATATCATTGGCGGTGTTCGTAGGTGTAAATCATGGATGGATTTCCCCTATCTATCAGACCACGCCCCTATTTTTTTAAGATTAGATCGATATCTTTTATCGATGACTTATCCATTCAAATTCAATGCTAGTTGGTTAAGTGAAGAACAAGTTGCAGCATTAGTGAGCGAAGTCTGGAAGGACCCTGCATTTCTGGTGGAAAGTGATGTACAACAGAGATTGGTTTAAAAGTTGAAGACTTTAAAAGTTCGTTTAAAAGAGTGGGAAAAAGTACTCAATTTAAAACGTGAAGAAAGATTAATCTGTATTGAGGGAATC
This sequence comes from Picea engelmannii, assembly GCA_009831015.1. Classification (NCBI taxonomy): domain Eukaryota; kingdom Viridiplantae; phylum Streptophyta; class Pinopsida; order Pinales; family Pinaceae; genus Picea; species Picea engelmannii. The sequence continues at coordinate 38,319 of ML859274.1, read as the reverse complement.
TTAAAATATCATTTACAGGAAGTGACACTGGAGGATCGAAGCAAAGATAGGGATACTTAGATCAAACTTTTGGAGGAAGAACGAGATAAATTACTTCTTGCAGATGAAGAAAAGTGGCATCTTAGAAGCAGAGTTATCTAGATTAAGAGTGGGGATAAAATCACAAAATTATTTCATTCTTTTGCGAGCCACAGAAGGAACAAGAATCACATATGGGAAATCAGGGATGAGAGAGGAGAACTCCACTCTAGGCAGGATGCTATAAAAAAAGAAGCGGTCAGGTACTTTAAAAATGTCTACCAGGAATCTGATTGTGTAGTTATAAATGAACAAGTGGATTCTACAAGTCTATATGGATGCTTTGTAAAGGATGATGAAGCAACGCTTATAGATGGCTCGTGCATGAAGATGGAATTATGGGAGGTGCTCAAATCCTTTGCCAAAGACAAGAGCCTGGAGACTGACGGTTGGACTGTGGAGTTTTTTTTATACTTCTTTGATTTAGTAGGTGATGATCTATTGGAGGTGGTGGAGGATTCTAGGACCAGGGGTACAGTGAATAAGTCTCTAAATGCAACTTTTTTAACACTTATCCCAAAAGTTAATAATCCTAAGTCCTTCGGTGATTATAGACCTATAGCCTTGTGTAACTTATGTTATAAGATGATCTCCAAGATCATTGCAAACAAGTTAAATCCTATTTTATCTTGCTCGCTGACGGAGGAACAGTTAGGTTTCTTTAAAGGCAGACAGATCTTGGATGCGATAGGCACAACTCAGGAATGGACGCACAGTATTAAGGTTAAAAAGTCAAAAGCCTTGGTTTTAAAATTGGATCTTATAAAATCTTATGATTATATCAGTTGGGATTTTTTACGATTGGCTTTAATTCAATCAGGCTTTAGTATCCTTTTCGCAAATTGGATCTTAAGTTGTGTGACTAGTGAAAACTTTTTTGTCCTCATTAATGGGGATTCGTCACATTTATTTCAAAGTGGAAGAGGATTGCGACAAGGTTTCCCATTATCACCTTTGCTTTTCATTCTTTTGATGGAAGGACCTAGCATGTTGTTAAAGAAGGGAAAGGAGGAAGGGAAACTGTCAGGGGTAAAAGTCTCCAGATTAGTTAAGATCTTGCATCTGTTTTTTGTTGATGATGTGCTTATTATAACAAAATCGAACACAGAAGAGTGGTTGGAGGTTAAAAAGATTTTATTGTTATTTTGTAGTGCCTCAGGATTGTTGATCAATTGGTCAAAGTCTATTTTTTACTCTGTTGGAATCCACGAAGAGACTTTAGGATTTCTTAAAGAATATCTTCCCTCACACTTTTGAGGATATTGCTAAGGGATTTAGATATCTTGGATATTTCCTTAAGGTTGATGCATACAGTACTGTGGATTGGAAGTGGCTCCTCACAAAGATTGAAACAAGGATTGGGGTGTGTTGTAATAGATGGTTGTCGTTGGGTGGTCGATTCACATTGATCAAATCTATACTTGAAGGGAAACATGTCTATTGGATGGCCTTTGTAGCTATTCCACATTCAATTATGGAAAAGATAAGAAAACTTATGTTCAGTTTTCTTTGGTTGGGTGATAGTGGGAAAAATAATATGCACCTTTGTAGCTGGGATATGATAGCAAGACCCAAACATCTAGGAGGATGGGGAATAAGAAATATATTTCTCTTCAACTATGCGTTGTCCTGAAATTCCTTGTGGAGAGATTTGATGAAAGAGGGCATCTGGAACAAGGTGTTAAAATATAAGTATATCCCTCACTGCTCGGTAAACACTTGGTTCAGAACGGTCCAAACTATAGCGCCATCTACATCCCATACTTGGAAGAACCTTTTGAAGTCCTTGCATTTGATTACCCATTGGCTTAGCTGGAGGCCGGGGTCGGGTCATTCGGTTTTACTCGAATTGGACTGTATTTTAGGTCTAGGGACTTCTTCCTTCTTATCACGCCATCTTATATATGAACTAAATAGAAGCAATTTGCATTATCTCTACCATGTTGTAGGTAAAGGTAAAGCGGGATATCTATCTGATCCATGGAAAACAAGTGAGGAGATTGGCCTAAGTGGGATTGAGGCAGTGGATGGGAGGCCTATTGCAGGGATTTGGCAAGTGCAGGGGTGCAATTACAGAATGTGGAATACATGCTCATTTGGACTGGGGGTGATAGCTCGGGCAGTATTACTATGAAAAATATTTATTGTGCCCTTGCAAAAAATAAGTGGCAAGTTAATATTGGGGGATGGCGTAAACATTTTTGGAAGTGGGATTTGGCACTTAAAATAAATAAAAAAATTACATGGTTAGCCATTGAAAATAAAATATTAACATGGGACACATTGCAAAGAAAAGGGTGGGTAGGACCAAACATCTGCCATCTGTGTTCAAAAGAGGTGGAATCGGGATATCATATGTTTGTTAGTCTGTAGTTTCAATAAAGAAGTGTGGATGAGCATAAAAAAAAGAGCTAAATATTCAGTATGTTTGGGAAGGAAGCACACTAGAAAGTTGTTTTGAAATCTGGGATAGAAAGGAGGCTCTGTACTCTACTCTTCCTTCTACACTTTGTTGGTTTGTGTGGATGGCACGGAACAATTTGGTTTGTCAGTTGTTTATAAAATTTGTGCAAACTTATCCACTTTCCCTCAATCAATGAATAAGTTTGGAACCCAATTAGTTCAAAATCCATCTTTTAATACCCATATAGTGAGTTGGTTTGATGGAGCTACTCAGCAATATGGTAACAAGTGTGGGGTTGGGGGTTTGATAAAAATCAATGAAAACTTGGTTTATAAGTGGACTTTCAATTGTGGCACTGGGACAAATACCAGGGCAGAATTGCTTGGAGCGTGGGAAACTCATATATTGGCTGTGCCGCTGAATATCGAAGCTATCCATGGAATTGGAGATTTAAAGGTATTTATTGATTGAATAAAGGATAGAGGAAAGTTGGAGATTGCTTCTTTGTTGGGATGGAAGGATAGAATCATCAAGCTTAAAAAATATTTCAGGGAGATCCATTACACACATGTCTACAGGGAGATAAATAAGGAAGCAGAACTACTCTCAAAAAAGGCTTTGACGAAGAACGAAGTATAGATCGACTACAACTTGTGGATAGATTGAAATGAGGACTTTCCTCTTGTTTTTAAACTTTATTAGCAGATAGGTTCTTATGGGCCAATCTAGGATTTGGTTTGTTTAGTTGAGGATTGTAGTCACTCGTTATATCTTTTCCCTCTATGCTTTCATCTTAGTTTAAAATCTATACAGCTATGAAACTCTTTGGAGTACAAGTAGTTATGTGGGCTAAAGTGTTTATCCTTTTTGTAAAGCTCAGAACAAAGAATTTTTCTGAAGTACATGAAGGTGCAGGTGTAGTTGTTTTTTTGTATAAGATTTAGTAAGAGTGGAGGCATGCACAATATGCATGAACTTTGTAGTGGATGGAAAGGTGTACACAGTTATATTTCCAAAGTTAAGATGATTTAGGTTGTTTGTTATTCATTCAAAATATATATATATATAATGGAGGGGACATAAATTTTTATTTATTTTTATTTTAATGTGTTGTGTTATATGAACATCTCCTTTATACTTAACTCTAGAATGCTTCTCTAATCAAAAATAGATTTTTAATAGATATTATTTTCTTGTTGTCTCATAAATTGAAGTCATAAAGTGTGATAAAGTGTACTGTTAAGGTAAACCTGGAAATTACAGTGGTAGCTGTAGCAATCAACCCCATATAAATTCCTTTGTCCCAATCATCTTCCTCCTTCCCAAAACCTCCAAAACCTTTGTTCGATCAGAGTTCTGAATTTGTATATACCAGTCACTTCTCCTCCTTCCCTTAACGTTGCTTCAATAACAGTCCAGGCACAATTGAATGAGCCAACATGTACCCGTTCCTTTGGCCGTGTGAAATTTTGAAGTTTAGGTCACAGTCGCCCAGTCTCCAATCTCATGAGCAACAACATGCGCATACACACATTACATTAAATATTAAATATCAAACTGCAGAAGTTGAAGGTAACAGAGAATTTGACTGCAGAAGTTGAAATAATAGTGTGCAATTACAGGTAGAAACCATTTATAAAATAGTTGCGTTCATATCAGAAAATACATATCGCCCTCCATTCACTAGCACCGAAATGGTGCAAAAGTCCATCATGGGGACTTCAACAGCATATCGTTGATGAATAGAGTTATCAATGCAGTATGGGCGTTAATGATCGAGAACTCCTCAGAGTCCATGCTTCTCTAATGCATTCGGCTGTCAGACCTTAGTCGGAAGAAATGTCAAGCTATCGCAATCCCTCGTATAAAGATGCTAAAGCATTTTCATGTCAATGCAATATGAGAGGTCCAGAAGAGATGTTGTACATTGTCGGGATAATCCACGAGGCTCTGGCAGTTTTTCAGTCTTGCAGCACTTGTCAGATGCGTGTACTGCCGATAAGTTCCATTCTGACTCTTCTGGTGTTTTGCTAGAAAAGCAGAGTCGGATATTTGTCATTGGCCCACACAGTACTTACATTCTTTAATGTTTATCCACAACTTTAATACTAGCCCAGACACTTAACCGGTGGCTGATGAAAGCCCAGAGGCGAAGCCATTTTGCGTACTGTCATAGTTTATTAATACTAGCCCAGCCACTTAACCGGTGGCTGATGAAAGAGGCGAAGCCATTTTTTTTTTATTTTTTTTTTCCGGTAAGTTTTTGGTGGTTTGTTTTTAAATTTTTGGTCAATTCAGAATTTCATCAAATTTTTGAGCATCTGAGTTTGTTTAAAATGGGGCATAATCCTTAGGCTAAGGTTCTGAAATGCATAGAACATTGATCCATACGAAACTCATACTACCTCTGAAAATTTGGTGGGATTCAGGCCCATTTTGTACCTAAAAAGCGGAACTCTGGAGGAAAGATTACTCCGAGTTAGCTTACTCTCATTTTGCTCACTGTCATAGTTTATGTTTAACAATCAGATTAATCAAGTTAATTTATAATCTGTGTTACTCAGGTGTTCTAATGATTAACGGTAGAAGAATATGAGTCAAGGTAGAAGGAGAATGAATATTCATAATTCATGGAAGATATAACTAATGTAAATTGAAAGTTTCATTTGATTCTAGCAAGAATAATAGTGAAACTGTTTAGAATAATAGTGAAACTGTTTTTTAGAGTAAAAAAGAAAAAGAAGAATATGGTCAAAATTATAGAATTATAGTATTAAATCTTGATCTTTAATTTGTGAACAAGAATCAAGAATATTCTTTTATCATTAAATCTTACATTCACATTGTATGTTTTTAATTAAAAAATTGATTAATCTAGAAGTTTTTAATAAATATACACTTCTAAAAGTAAAAATTATATTATTATAATAAAACATCTAATGTTATAGAGATAATAAACACAAACTAATAACCAAAACTAAAATAGAAAACAAATATAATTTGTTGCTACAATAATGACAAATATGCACTTTATTTCTAGATTATTTCTAGCAAAACTATAAAACACCTCTCATCTAATTAATCTGAACATTTTCAATAAGTATATATTTTTATAGGTAAAAATTATATTTACGTCGAAAGGTGTATACCTATTGGTAATGGGCACGATTAATGACCTTTTAATTTAAAATTCTAATCTGATGGCTAACAATTGAAGACGCTGGCATATTCTTAGTCGTCCTCCCAAATCAATGAATGTGATTTACTCTTCATAACTTCCTTGTAATTTTGAATGCATCCGTTAACCTGTTTACTTTTTAACATTTACCTAATCATATTAAGATTATTAACGGGCACTACTTCAACTTCCTCCTCAGCTGGCGTTTCATATTCGATGGCCAACCCACCTATTGCATGAGCATGGAGCGTTCGCGAGTTAGCGGCTGTGTCTTTCATGAATTTGGTAAAAGGCATAGGCTACACTGCACCCGAATATGCATGGGCAGTGAATTGAAAAGGCTGAAAGGGATCGTGGTTCTTGAGATTGTAAGCAGGAGAAAGTGTGCGGTTCTTGAGATTGTAAGCAGGAGAAATTGTGTGGTTCTTGAGATCATAAGCGGGAGAAAGTGCGTGGACGCAAGACTGCCGACCTCTCTTCATCTTCTTCTCGAATGGGTGAGTCTATGTTTTGATGAAGATAACTTCAATTTGATCATTATATCAGGAAGATCTTTTGTTACACATGAAATATTCAAATGATATAACTAGCACAGCCGCTAATTACCAGCGGATACCTTTCGACATTCTCAACCACAAGTTAACGACTGTGGTAGTATTATTATAATGAAATTGCATCTAATGTTATAGCGATAATACACACAAACTAATAACAAGACAGAAAATAGAAGACAAATATAATTTGTTGCGACAATAATGCCAAATATGCCTGAACTTTATTTCTAGACTATTTCGAGCAAAACTATGAAACATCTATGTTAATGGATCATAGATTTTATTTGTCTCGTATCTCGGTTTTATTTGTCTGATATCCAGGTTTTAGTCAAAATGATGTATTGACTTTTATATTGATTTGATTTCCCCAACATAAATGGTTAAAAGTTTTATAATTCTATTTAACAATAGAATATGATTTGAAATTTAAATTGTTATAAAGTTTTATAATGCTATTTAACAATAGAATATGATTTGAATTTTTTTGAAATTGTAAGTAATTTTGTTTAAATTTTAATATTTTGAGTTTTGAATGGTAGAAAATCATGTTTGATGGAACATAAATCAAGAGAGGTTGCCATTGCCAAATCATTTATATTCACTTAGTTTAAAGGTTTTTGTTTTGGATTTTTTTTAACCATTATGAAATTCCATTATATAATATAATTAGAGTACATTTATCTTATTTATAGATTTATCGTGGGTAGAGACTAATTAAATTCTTTAAGGTGTAAACTTTTTTTAAGTTTTTCATTTGATTTTTCTCAATCCATGATAAATCTAAAATTAATCTAGAGTTAAGATGAATTTAGATTGGTTCTTTGTGTGTGTTAGGTGTCAACTCCATATTGAGCACCAAAGGAATTGTAGATCTCCCTCGTACTCAACCCACTATTCAAATGTTTTAACTATATATATATATATATAGTCTCCCTCATACTCAACCCACTATTCAAATGTTTTAACCATAATATATATATATATATATATAGAGAGAGAGAGAGAGAGAGAGAGAGAGATTAGTTGTTACTAATATTTTTTTAAATAACATGTATTAATTCCATGTTAAGCATTGAAGGAATTACACATCTCCTTTAGACTCTGACGTAGAAAATGTCTTTTGGCACAATACAATTTTTTTTACTTTCAATTGTTTTATATATAGATATATATGAAATGATGATTATTAATGTCCACTCACACCAATTGGTCTATCCAACCTTAAGAAGGTAAGAGATTACTTCAATTTCTTTAAAAATGTATTTCTATGGTCAAAAAACATTAAGAGAAGCATTCCAAGATCACCATAGTTTTGATGACTTATGAGGTTAGGAAGGTCGGTAATGTGGAAAATATTTTTAAATTGGGATCTAATATGGGTATAGGCACCGCAATCCAAGAGGAAGTGTTTTTCATCTTCTACCTGCTTAGTGTCACAAAGGTGACAAATTCTTTCATCCCATGGGGTTTTAGGAGTTGTCCAATGCCCAGTTTCACTTTGTAGCTTGTGAGAGTTTGTTCTTATTTTAGCAATGTTGATTTTCTTCTTTGCACTTTACAAAACAGAGAGGTAATTTTGATCTTCTAAATTAAGGTCGACCACCTCCTTGTAGTATCTTAATTTCCATTTATCCACTAATTCTTTATCACACCACATATTCTCCTTCAATTTAGAAGTGATAATATTTGTAATATTATCGTTATTCCGCATGATGGCTTCTTCTTGTATTCCCCAATGATTTAGCCAAGATTTAGCATCTTTATGCTATCCCCGCTTGAGTCGCTGGTGGTTTTGGCTAGAGTTTGAAGTAATTTTGGGGAGCCTCTTATCATCCATGTTGTTTATCTTGTTCTTGTACGTTAGGTACCAATCATAACAATGATCTCAATGTGGGAAAGGCTTGCTTCTATGAGGAGGATAGAATAGGGTGTATTGCCCTTAATTTTGAGATTATAAGTTATAAAATTATTTTGGATCTGTTCTATCTTTCTCCAGGATTCTCTAGATATATTGCAACCCCAAACTTCACATCCATATAAGATAACTGGAGTAACGAGAGTATGAAAGAGGAGTTTTTTTAATCCCAAAGACAAAGGTCTGTTGATTTACAATTGTTTATGAGCCCATAATAAGCTTTTCACCCTCCATTTATTATTTTTTAACGCTATAGTTCCAATTGAGCTTGTGGTGGATATCGATTCCAAGATACTTGTATGAAGGCACTTCCTCCAAGCTATTGTTGTCATAAACAAAAGTATCGTAGGTGATCCTTTTGGATTTAATTATCATAACCTTTTGTTTTGTCAGTGTTCACAGTCATTCTCATACTAGAGCAGAAGTCCTTTAGGGTTATTAGTTGCTTACTTAGGTCATAGGGACTCTTCGCCATAAGAAAAATATCATCATCATAAAGGAGGATGATGACTATACTAGCGAGTGTCTGGACAACACATCCTGCATCCTCTAAACAATCTTCTAGCTCTCTTTTTTTTCCCTAGAAAAAAAGCGTAATTCTATTCATCCAAAGAGAACCAAATTACATTATGTAGGTGCCAAAGGCACGACCCAATCCTGGGTAGAATTTCCCAAAGGGACACAAAGTAGTTGGCTGGAGAGCCAAAAAAAGAAAATATAGAAAATGATAGAAACCCTTAATAGGCCAGAAACCCTGAACAAGAGAGCTCATCATTGAATAAAACTCCAAACAGAATACCCGAACAACCCCAGGAGGTCGAATGGACCAGGTCTGAGCGGTATGAAAACCATCACAAGAAGAACCATTTTTTTAGGCGATCTGCAAGCCGCCTTAAAGAAACAATCCACCGAGCAAGGATCTTAGAGTATCCATGCGATCTGCAGTTGTGACTAGCAATGGACAGGAGGGATGACATCTACGGCTAGAGAAACCTCGTTGAGAGAGAAAGGGTGTGTGCGAGCGTCTGTGACTAGGGTTTCCCCCAACTGCAAAGCCTCTGATCAAACAATCTTCTAGCTTATCAATATAGATGTTGAAAAAGGTAGGGGATAGGGGACAACCTTGCTTGAATCCTATATTATAGTTAATTTCTTTCGACCAACCCTCAATGTTCCTAAACTTGGAAATAACTTTCTCATATAGCCTTATTGTAGCAACTCTTAACTCGAAAGGGACTTTAAGCTCTTCTAACCCACTTCAGAGGTTAGTCTTGGGCACAATATCAAAATCTTTTCTAAAATCAACGAAACAACAGAGGATATTGGTTTTATCATTACAACACTCTTCTACAATGATCCTGAATCTAACAAGGTGGTCCATAGTGGAATTGTAGCCTATAAACCCAGCCTGGCCTCTAGCTCTTTTTCCATGTCTTTTTAACCATGTGTTGATCTTCTTTTCCAAAATAATTCCATATAGCTTAGCTAAAATGGGGCTAATCATAATGGTCCTATAATTATAGGGATTGTTCTTATCCCCACTTTTAAAAATAGGTACAATGAGGCTTTGAGTCCAAGGTTTGCAAAGCCTTGTTGGATAGATAAATTGAAGATCTTATGTATGTGAGGGATGAGGATAAGTCTTCCAATTTTTAATATTTCAAATCGGTAACCTTCAATGTCCTTAGCTTTTTCTTTTGACAGTCGCTTAACCTCAAACTTAATGTCTTTTATAGAAAACACTTCACTGTTTGTAGAGTTGTTTGGAATGTTGTCCATGACGTTAGGGGATTCATACAGATTTTTAAGGTAGAAATTTCAATCCTTTAAGGAAATCTTATTATTTTATTTAGTTTTACAAGTTAGAATTTTCCTCCATAATTTCTTAGGATCTATCTTAAATAGGTGCAAAAGCTTCTCTTTCTTTCTATGTATATAGTCATTTTTTCCGCTTAATTAAGGTTTTGTATCTATTTATCTTATCATATTTTAAAGATTCATTGAAAGCATCCCTGATTGTTTTTCTAGCAATTTTACATTCATTATTGTACCAAGGGTTAGTTGTACTGTTTTTCTTTTTACGTAGAAGCTCAATAGAGAAATTGTTAATTTAGATAGAGAAGGTTGATGTGAAATTCTAATAGTCAGCTTCAATATTGTTCTGATACAATATGAGTTTTAAAGCATTGCTTAATCCTTTTAATAAGAGCTCAACTTTTTGTTTATCCAAAAGTAAGTGCCTCTTGTTGGGTATGTGTTATATTATTTGCATGTGTGTGTGTGTGGGTGCGTCAGATACGACAACTGCATCTGACGATCCCTTTCCTAGGGGGGTCCCAGGGGGGGGGCAGGTATGCCCCCCCCCCTAGTTATGCACAGCGTTCGGGGCAGTGCCCCGAAATATTTTTTTTTGGGCGGTTTTTGCTATTTTTAGTTGATTTGTAAATTAATCTGAGATTAAGGGATTAGGGTTTTGGTATCTACGGAATACCTAAAAACATGGTATATATTGTATGGCGAATGGTGAAATTCGATATAATGAAAATAAGAAAGGTTTTCCCGGTTGAGGGTTTCCGGTAAAAATCTATGTGTACTCTGTGTATGAGCCATTGATTAATTTTTGTATTGCTTAAGAATCTATATGCATTGCTTTACTTCGCAGGTTTAAAACTTACACCTCTGGCTATCAGAGTGCTCCTCTACAGAGCTTTTGTGCATGGAAAACTAAAGAGTTAGGGTTAGAAGTCTATGATCAAAGTCAGGTTCGTGGTCATCTAAAAGATCAAAGTTTATTGGTTGGTTGTATATAGGGATATTCAATATTACTTAATTAACAACATTGCTACACACTATATTAAAATAGGTGGACATAAAAAAAAAATTTATGGCTCACATTGAAATTATTGTTTTCTTATTAATAAAATTTTAAATGTCACATGTTAACTATATATTAAGCATTGAAGGAATCATCGCATCTCCCTCATTCTTGGAAATAGAAAGCACCTATCAATGAAATAAATAAATAAATTACTTATTTTACTTCAGATGGATATTGAAATATTTTATTTATGGACCATTATCCCCTAGCCTAGGGATAAATAAGGAGATCACATCTTGAGACCCACAGGTCCTAGACATGGAATATCGAGAGCCAAATGACTTAATCATGTCCCCAGAGGGCCCCTCTTTTCTTCAGTACAGTCCATGTATCACCAGAAGTAATATCCATCACACCATCCTCGTCCTGAAGTAGCAGTGAGTCTTGCTCCATGAGGTAATGAGTCTTGGTATCATGGTATGTATCACTCTGATTTTTTAAGCACTTGAACATGTTGTATTGAATCATTCTTCATTTCATGACGTTTGCTTGGAATTTATGTTATTTTCCTTGTTCATACCTGGAAGGGTGACACGGTGCCCTAGTAAGTTGATTTCCCTTTAGGATGGGTTGCTACTGGATGGATCTGTGAAAAGTCATCATCTGTTCCCTCCATACTTACCACTTTCCATATGTATTCCTTCTATCTCCCCTCTCCTTGTTTGGGTATTGGGATTGGCTACACTAAGAAGGGTTGTACCTTACCTCGTGGGAAGAAGGGTCTAAAGGCCTAGAGGGTAAAAGTAGCTGGCAAGAGTTAAAAGAAAACTTTGAAACCTTTGAGATGCATCGCTTAGGGATCCCTGAGAAAACAGTGAAAAACTTCTCAGTACGAAAAGGGGACCCATAAGATAACATAAACACTCAAGGTATTAGTTGATGGATGGTAGGTCTCATCATGAGGCAACCTATTATGACCATAGGCATGTAGTGGTATGACATTACTACCTATCTGGTCACCAAACCAGGGTAGTGGATATTGGTGGCATAGCCAAGACAAAAGGGATCTCATTGCGATCCAACCTTCACATTTCCGTGAAATTTTTGTGGATAACGTTGTCACCTCTGGTCATCAAGCGAGGACAATGGCCCTCAATTATTCCCTTGAAGCATAAGAGAAAAATATCAAAAGAAATAAAGCTAAGAATAAAAGGCAAAGAATGGGGCTAGGAAACAATTGCATCCATGACAAGGTGCACCTCACCCTCCACAAAGGCACCCACAGGTAAGACTCTACATTTCCTTGTTATCACATGCACCCCCTGCCCAAATATGTACCCCATGCCACCTCATACACTTACATGACTTGGATTAGACTCCACCTGGGAAACACCCCAAACTTAAGAGATGTTATCCCAATAGGACACCTGAGACCCTCTCCAAACCTAACTTGTCAATTTGCATAACATCTTTGAGCATTTGTTTGGGGTTAAGGGGGGTTTCATGCACATGTTTGGGTAATTTAATTATTGGATGTGATATACATGTTATGATCCTTGTGACTTATGAACCCCTGGAGGGCGTACTTGTTGTTTCTGCACGACCTTGCTCGGTGAACAAGTACGCATCAGGGAATGATTAGCTCGGAGCTTCATGGGGGCTCAAATTCCACAGATGGATGTTGAAACCCTAGCGAGGGGTAAGAAGAGATTGAAGGCTTGCACCAGATGAAGGAATGACATTGCATTTGGAGGCACTGTGGAATACCTAGACCTAAGGTCTCATGCTCCTCCCACCTGAACGTTGTCCTTGGGAGGCCTTGGACATCACCTCTACAAACCTAGATGCCACATGTCAGTTGGGGTTGTCACCTTGGAGGCATTCATGAGGCTATTGGCACGTGTGGGAAAATTCTAGGCCTTTGGAGGCCCAACGTTTCATCACCTTTGTCCAACGTCCCACACTTGAGGCCCAACGCCACCCTAGGAGGGAATGGCGTCACCTTTGGAGGCATATTTAGATGAAAATTGAATTTATTTTTGGTAAAAATGTATTTTTTGAGTAAATTGGCCAGGTCAGCCCTAATATTTTGACCTAAAATAATTAAAGGTCATAATTTTGGTATAAATAGACATAAAGTGGCATTCATTTTCATCATAACTCATCACACACAAGTGATGGTCTGAAATTTTTTCCCTCTTTAAGGGTTATTGGCTGAAATAACTAGTGCACACCTTTTTGGGGAGCTTTATGGTGGTGTATTTTGGCATTTTTCATGGTGGAATGGTCTTTAACTAGGGTTTGACTTGATTATTCTTGGTGAATTAAGTGGAAAATATGCATTTTTATTCATGCTATGGATGTTTGTGGTAAAATTTACGTGTTTCATGCCTAATATTATGAAATTGTTTGTTTAAACCCTAGGGGGAGAAACAACAAATGCTTATTTCTCTCTATAACTATTCTAGTAGCTTGATCTTTCCAATTATACATTTTCTTGGGAGTGATTATTAGAGCCCTAAATTTCTAGCTCTCTAGTAATCTATTTCTTCTCACCAATTAAATTGTCTTTCAAAAGCTAAGGAAGGAAGGTACTCTAGGGCCTAGAAGTGCCTACTCTCTAGAAAAACCTCCCTTAAAAGGGGAAAATGCTTGAGACCTTGAAGTGCCAACACCTCTTACATTTACTTCTTCCCTTAGCTAAACATTATAATTATTTTATTTCCCAAGTGATATTGTTACTAGTATTGACTCCATAAGCCCCTAAAAGGCACTGATTTCTACACTCTTGTGGATGAATGAGACCAAACAAACTTTCAAAACATCTTCTTGAAAATTTCACTAACACTAACGACCATATTATTGTTTCTTTAATTGTTTTTACAGCCTTTATTTAGTAACCTTAATCATCATACCAACCTCTTAAACTAACCCTGAAGTTTGCATTTTCCTAAGTGTTATTATCCCAAGGCTCTAGTCCTCCTTTTATTATTGTTCTAGGTGCAAATTTATGAAATTATGTAACAGTGTTGTTGTTGTTGTAACCATTGTTACATCCATCATTGCATTCCCTTAATAGCCCTCAAAATTTTTATAAAACCAGTCAGCACTTGTACTAGGAAAACTACTATCAATATATGCTAAAGTGTTTGTTTAAATTGCCTAATTTAAGTACTTTTATGAAGTGGTTTTGTTGTTGTCATAATTATTATTTTATTGTTGTTGCAATTGTTTTGATAGCCTATTGAAGTCATTTATTGACTTGTTTTAATCTTGAAATTGTAAGTGACAAATTACTATCAAATTGCAAATTCTTTATATCACTTTTTGTCGTCATAACTTACAATTTCTAGACATATTTGCTACTAATATAATTTTTATCTTTTGGTATTTCAGTAGCATATTTATATCTTGAAGTCATTGATTTGAAACATTGTTATCATTGCTTACTACTAATTTTTGTTGTTTCATTGGTAAAGGGAAGGTACCATTCATTCACTTTTCCTTTTTCCCCCTTTTAAAACTTTACCAAGTGATTTCTTTCCTCAAGTGACCTAGAGAGAGGGGTAGGTTTTACCTGGTCTTTTTACCCTTCATAATCCAACTAGGTCTTGGGACGCCTCCCTTGGAGTGAGTTTATTCTCCTCCTAAATAGAAATATTTATCCTATTGGGGTGACAGTGATAGGACTACCTCTATGTTACGTCAATCTAGGCCTACTTTTCTTTAGGCTTTCGGCAAGTATAGATTGTGCGATAAAAAATTTAGCGTTGTTGTCGGGGAACACTGAGTCAATATTCCTCAATGAAACGTTTTTGGTAAGTCGTTCCCTCAAATCCTTCATATTACGAAGCTTACCTGGAAACTACACTGAGGGTGATTCCCTCACTCCCTTTGATCATCCTTAAGAGGATATCTAGCGACTCCGCTGACCTTTTCCAAGGTGCCACCTTACTCTCAACATTGTGATATTTCTAAGATATGAGATCACGACGCCTTGGGAACAAGTGTATCTGACTATTGATTTTGAAAGTTTTCAAGGATACCCGCATTATTTTGATATAAAATGGTTAAACAACTCTCCAAGATTCAAAGGCCTCCCAATTACTCGCATTGTATAATTCTTGAAGTATATAAGTGAGATAGAATTTGAAGGGGAGGATGTTCTGGTAAAATTGTTCATACTTTCCCTACCATCGTTTTTGCAAGATTGGATTAAGGGTTGTTATGAAGATAAGGGTATATCATATTTCATAGACCTCATCAGTAGGTTCATTGAGTTTGAGAAACCACAATGCCAAACATATGAAGATGCCCTTCAAAATCTTGCAATAGCCCTAGAGGACGAAGGATTCACCATTGAGATTGTGGAATATCTCAGGGATGTGTACCATACTCAATACCAGGAACCCTCTAATATAGAAGGAGATATTTATGAAGAAGGTTGTCAACCCCTTGAAGAGGAGCAATATTTTTCCCATGATTCAACATAATGCAGTAAAGACTTGACTGAAGAAGTGAGTTATGAGGATGAAGCACTAGTATCCACTCCTTCATCTGATGAATCTCTCCAAGATCCTATCTCTCCTGCACAAGATGAAGAGAATGAGGTGAATCATTTTCCTTTCCAGGTTTTTGATGACACTTTGTTCTATAATTCGGAAAGTGAAGAAGTAAAGGAGCCCTTGGAAGAGATAGATCCTTCATTTTCTGATGAAGGCGAAAACATGATTAAAGAGACGAGTCTTTGGGATGATGTACCGGATGCTCTTCCATTTGATGAAGTCATCCAGGCCTTTGACGCTCCTGCACAACAAGAAGTGAAGATGGTAAGTTATTTCCCTTTCCAATATTTTGATGATGCTTTATTTTATGATTTGGAAAGTGAAGAAGTATTAGAGGAGCCTTTGGATGCATCAAATCCTCCATGTTATGATAAAGGTAGTGACATGGTTGATAATATTGATGAGTTCATACATGTTGGAATATGTAAGTGGGATGTGATTGGTTCTGATGAGGATCCCATTTATGATATGGAAGGATATCTTTGAATGTTTCCTTTACAACAATAATATGATGTTCCTAATAATTTTGATGTTTGGCAACAAGATGATGATATAATTACAGAATTTTTCCAAGCACCCAAGCATGACCTAGTGCAATGTTCTTCTGATGATTTTCGTTCATACCTTGAGTATTTTGATGAGTATTCCTTTGAGCACTTAGATTTATTCTATGAATAAGGTTATCAACCATTGTTGTGCTCAAATTTTGATAAAGGTGAGGACATTGCTTTCTTGAAGTAGGATACTTGTGACAAGGTTGTACAACTCCCTCTGATTGCTTTACTTCGTTGTATCACTAAGGATGCAGTTGGGGAACATGTCTCTTGTTTCAAGTTTTCTTTAGGGAAAAAAAATCCGTTAGAATTCAAGGGGAGGTTGAATGCCTTAAGAATTTTATTATCTCAATCTTTCATCTTTCCCATGAGAAGTTGTTAGTTTCCCTCTAAGTTCTTTTTAATCCCTTCTCAGACCCCAGGGAGTGATGATGTCCAAGGTGGTCAACCCTCGAACTCTTTGAGCCAACTCTTTGAGTCCTTGACCTCTCACGATCCTTTTCTGATATGGATTGATCACTTTTTTGGAAGGGTGACTTGGCATTATTTTGTCCCTCCCTCCCACATCCATAAGCTAGACTTTAAGACTTCCTATGATATAATGCATGCTCTAACTCATTTTTATTTTGAGCTTAACTTATCATTGTTTGGGTTTATGATGAAGCACAGAGGCAGGTATTATGATACATTGCTAGTGTGGTTGTATCGGTCGTATGCTTATACCTATAATTTGACAGGTAAGTACATGTAAGTTAAAATAGGTAGGCATTTTCATCCATTGTACATACCATTTCATATCATGTTAGCATAGTTGTAGTTGCATGTTTCATATTGTCTTGTTTCATTATGTATATATGTATGTTCATGATTATATGTTAGATTAGAATTGATTTATATATCATACATGGATGAGCGGTGATATCACCACCCTAGGGATTACTAATATCTTTTGTTGAGATTTAGCAGACACAAGTCATAGCAGAGATGTTGAGGTTCTCATGCGGTCTACGGTGAGTACAAATCCTCGAGTTGGAGCCATATGATATCCCCTAGCCTAGGGATAACTAAGGAGATCATGTCTCGAGGCCCACAAGTCCTAGACATGGAGTACCGAGAGCCAGACGACTTAAGCATGGCCCCGGAGGGCCCCTCTTTTCTTCAGTGCAGTCCATGTATCAACAACAGCAGTATCCATCACACCAGTTTGGTCCTGAAGTAGCAGTGAGCCTTGCTCCATGAGTTAATGAGTCTGGGTATCATGGTATGTATAACTCTGATTTTTGAAGCACTTAAACATGTTGTATTGAATCCTTATCCATTTCATGATATTTTCCTGGAAGTTGTGCTCTTTGCCTTGTTCATACTTGGAAGGGTGACACGGTGCCCTAGAAAGTTGATTTCCCTTTAGGATTGGTTGCTACTGGGTGGATCTGTGAAAAGTCGTCATTTATTCCCTCCATACTTACCACTTTCCATATATATTCCTTCCATCTCCCATATCCTTTTTTGGGCATTGGGATTGGCTACACTAGGAAGGGTTGTACCTTACCTCGTGGGAAGAAGGGGCTAAAGGCCCATAGGGTAAAATCAGTTGGCAAGAGTTAAAATCCAACTTTGAAACCTTCGAGATGATTCACCCAGGGATCCTCAAGATAGCAATGAAAATATTCTCAGTAAGGAAAGGGGACCCACAAGATAACATAAACACTCAAGGTATTAGTTGATGGATGGGAGGTCTCATCATGAGTCGGCCTATTATGACCATGGGCATGTAGCGGTATGAAATTACCATATATATGGTCACCAAAATAGGGTAGTGGTTCTTTGTGACATAGCCAAGAAAAAGGGGGTCTCATTATGAGCTAGCCTTCTCATTTCTGTGAATTTTTTGTGGATAACGTTATCACCTCTAGTCATCAAGCTAGGACAGTGGCCCTCAACTATTCCCTTGAAGCACAAGAGAAAAATATCAAAATAAATAAAGCTAAGAATAAAAGGCAATGAATGGGGATAGGAAACAATTGCATCCATGACAAGGTGCACCTCACCGTCCACAAAGGCACCCACATGTAAGGCTCTACATTTCCCTGTTATCACATGCACCCCCTGCCCAAATATTTACCCCATGCCACCTCATACACTTACATGACTTGGACTAGACTACCCAAGGAAACACCCTAAACTTAAGTGAGGTTAGCCCGATAGGACACCATGAGACCCTCTCCAAACCTAACTTGTCAAATTGCATAACATCTTTGAGCATTTTTGGGGGGTTAAGGGGGGTTGATGAACATGTTTGGGTAATTTAAGTATTGGATGTGATCTACATGTTATGATCCTTGTGACTTTTGAACCCCTAGAAGGCGTACTTGTTTTTTCTGCAAGACCTTTCCCAGTGGACAGGTACACATGAGGGAATTATTAACTCAGACCTTCATGGGGGCTCAAATCCCACAGATGGATGTTCAAACCCCAGCCAAGGGTAAGATGAGATTGAATGCTTGCACCAGATGAAGGAAGGACGTTGCCTTTGGGGGCACTGTGGAAGACCTAGACCTAAGGTATCATGCTCCTCCCACCTAAACGTTGGCCTTGGGAGGCCTTGAACATCACCTGTGCAACCCTAGATGTAACTTGTCAGTTGGGGTTGTCACCTTGGAGGCATTCATGAGGCTATTAGCACACGTGGGAAAATTATAGGCCTTTGGACGACCAATGTTTCATCTCCTTTGCTCGGCGTCCCACAATTGAGGCCCAACGTCACCCTAAGAAGGCATGATGTCACCTTTGGAGGCCTATTTAGACACAAATTGAATTTATTTTGGTAAAAATGTAATTTTTTAGTAAACTGGCCAGGTTGGCCCTAATATTTTGACCTGAAATAATTAGAGGTCATAATTTTGGTATAAATAGACATAAAGTGAAATTCATTTTCATCATAACTCATCACACACAAGTGGTGGTCTAGAATTTTCGCCCTCTTTAAGGGTTATTGGCTGAAATACCTAGTGTGCACCTCTTAGGAGAGCTTTATGGTGGTGTATTTTGGCATTTTTCATGGTAGAATGGTCTTCAACTAGGGTTTGACTTGATTATTCTTGGTGAAGTAAGTGGAAAATATGCATTTTTATTCATGGTATGGATGTTTTGGGTAAAATTTACTAGTTTCATGCCTAAGATTATGAAATTTCTTGTGTAAACCCTAGGGGAGAAACAACAAATGCTTCTTTCTCTCTATAACTATTCTACTAGCTTGATATTGCCAATTATACATTTTCTTGGGAATGATTATTAGAGCCCTAAATTTCTATCTCTCTAGTAATCTCTTTCTTGTCAGGAATTAAATTGTCTTTCAAAAGCTAAGGAAGGAAGGTATGTTAGGGGCTAGAAGTGTCTACTCGCTAGCAAAACCTCCCTTAAAAGGGGAAAATGCTTGAGGCCTTGAAGTGCCAACACCTCTTGCATTTACTTCTTCCCTTAGATAAACATCATCATTATTTTATTTCCCAAGTGATATTGTTACTATTATTGACTCCATAAGCCCCTAAAAGGCATTGATTTCTACACTCTTGTGGATGAATGAGACCAAACAAACTTTCAAAACATCTTCTTGAAACTTTCACTAACACTAACAG